>JANPXK010000894.1:0-35523 GCA_024704745.1 Rosa lucieae
CAACTTATTTTGGTCTTGGACAACAGACACACAGGTATTTTTGGAAACCTACTTGGGTTTACGTTACTCTCTCTTGTGTTGCATTTGGTTTTCTTAAACACTAATGTTTTATTTAATGATTGTTCAGGAGTTTGGATGATGTTCGAATGAATCTTGAAGTACTCAAATATTGTGCTACAGTTTTATTCTTGGTAATAATCTAATTCTGGAATTAGGGTAGAAAATATTCAGTTTTTGATACAAAGGCGTTATTGTATACGTAGTTATGTTGAATTTTACATTTTAGGTCTCTTATAAAATGATACAGTAGTTGAATGTCAGATGTAATATTTTCACTTGTTATTGTGATGTTGAATGTATTTTAGAATCAAAACAATAGTTGCCTGATATCCTTACAATTGGGGTTTTAGATACTATGGTTAAAGTCACTTCTAACTTTAACTCTAATTTGATAAACTTGCAGGAGTCCAGCCTCCCGGACATATTAACAGAAAACAGCTGGGTTTCTCCAAATGCTACAACAAGAAGTCGAAGTGTTGGAAAGTCATCTCCTGAGGGGTCAAGCATGAACATAAATATTTCAAATCAAACAGGGGACAATCATCCAATAACATCTCTTAGGACTGAGACCACACAAGAAGTCTCTAATTTGCTTGAGACTGTCGAGTCCAGCACAAATAGACCCGATCCTTTTGACATGGGCCCACTTATCAATGAAGTGAAGAATGAGTTATTAGATCAGCAAGACATCAACATGGTGGAAATACCTGCACAAGAGTCTCCCAACAGTTCTCTCAATGCTTCTGTGACCAACAACTGTAATGCCACCATGGATTTTTTACAGCTCGATCAAGTTTTCATTCCTTATATCAGTGCTTCGCTTGTTCCATTGTATCGTGGGAGTCAAAGGATAAAGTTATTACACAAAGATGTCACTTTGCAGCTTTGCTGCAGTCATATGAAATTGCGGTTTGGAATCAATACGAAGTTTTTTGATCATGCTGGCCGACCACGACTGAATATTGTCTTTGATGCACCACCAAAATTATGTGAAGTTCTTGATGCATGCGATGGCCTTGCAAAGAAGTTGTCTTTGGACTCTGGAAGTAGCTCTGAATGGAGGCCTGTTGTGATCCGCAAACAGGGCTTCTACAACTACCCTACTGTGAGATTGCAGTAAGTTCTACTCTTATTATTTTGTATTTCTCCACTCTAATAAGAAAAAGCATCACTCATACAAGTTTTGAAATTTAGAGCAAATGAAGCATCGGTGATGTGTAAGGATTGATGTAGTCTTTGTTTTTTTATTTGTTACTACAGCATACAAACTGCAGTATGCGGGGACATTGCAATCTATGCCACAGAGATATATCAAAGAGACCCCTCTGGCACTGAGCAAAGGCTAGTCTTCTCTAAATTTGATGCTTCAGAACTTGGTGCCTTGTTCACCCGAGGGATGTTTATGGATGTGTTCTTCTCTTTGGATCCATATGACTATCAGCAGAGTGCAGGCATTAGGTTGGTGGCAAAGAAACTGATTATTCATTCCAATTGATTGATGAAATATGTATGTCTAATTTATTTAGGGAGCCAATTGCTATGTAAAGTTCAACCAGATAGATCGACTTGCAGGATAGCTTTCAAAATTTGGAATCAGGGGATACTGATGTTGTGATTTGTAACTGCAAAAGATGTTCAATGCTAGATCTTTATTTTTATCAGAACTAGGTCCGTTTCAAGCTACAGAAAATCTATGATCATATACCGTACATTGCTCAGTTGAATTTTATTTTCGGGAAAGTCTTAGTGTGCAGAGCTCTGCAGTTGAGCTGCACCAAGGCCTGGAACTTGTTTTGCCGATTTTTTTAACATGCAACTGGTTTACGTTTTTGGATGTGTGCATCATGTGCTTAATATTTTCATGGGGCAATGACTGTGCTAGCCACATGAATGTGATACTAGTCCGGTAGCAGCATGTGAAGCAAAGCAATTTTCTTTTAAGAAAACCCTGATTCCTTCGGTTTTTTGGATGAATCACCATGTGCTTGTCATATCCATTTGGTAAAGGATGTGATAGACACATTTAAAACGTGATGCTAAATTCTTGTGAATGGGTAAGGCTTCCTCTTGTGCATTTCTGCTCTACTGATTTCTGGCAATATCCAGGTGGAGCCTGTAATTTAATCAGTTCATCGCTAGGTGGCTTTATTTCCTTAAATAAGCTTGAGTTGATATTCAATTAAGAGCAAATATGGAAAAAAAGTTTAATGGTGGTCCGAAAGTAGTTATTAGGAAGATCATATGGTTATTGACAGAAAATGGGAGTTGATCCTTAACAGAACTTTAAGGAATTGTGAGGTTTAGCTGCACTGCGTGTGAAAAAGGTGCAATTAGGTTGAGGCTTGGACATATGCATGTGTTCAGTTTATCCTGGCCTTGTATATAAACATGTGTGTATTTTGAAAAGCAGGCCTAAATATTTGGTATACCAAACTGTTGGTTGGCTGGTATATATGCTTCATGGGACTTGCATGCATTTTGCATCCTTAATCTTAATCTTGTACGTGTGAGTAAATTTTATTTTCAAAGAGAAGTGCAAGCAGATGACAAGCCAAGTTAACAGCCAGAACAATGGAACTTCCATTGATCGTAGTCGAGTAAAAATTTTGTTGTGTGACCGCAACGCTGAGAGTTGTGAAGAGGTTTCGACACTACTGACAGCATGCTGTTATCAGGGTATTACAAGTTGATCATTTCTCTCTGCATTAAAATACAGCTCTGTATTTCTCATTGACTGAAACAAAGTTTGAAGTAACTTCCTCGTATAAAATACAGTTTAGTTATGCAAATCAGTATTGTTGTTCAGGTTTTGAAAAGCTAGCCTACTATGTTTATTCTGCCTCTGAAGTGGTTTCTCAGGCAGACAATGAAGGCTGTTCTGTAGAAAATATTTTGCAAGATTTTTAGAAGTAGACATGTCTTATATTTTTCTGATGTGGAATTTTGGCTTTCTGGTTTGATATCAATGGCTTCTGCCTTCTTGAGTGCATTCATACATGATATTATATGTCTCTGTAATCACACGAGTAATGCTGAGAACAGTTACTTTTGTGTAACAGTAATTTCGGTTGGCTCAGCTGTGAAGGTTGTGGATGCTCTCAATGAAGAGTGGTCTTCAATTGATATTATACTTGCTGCAGTTGACCTCCCAATAGAATCAAGCATTGAGATGCTGAAGTATATCATGCAAGATAGACATTTCAAATGTATTCCAGTGATCAGTAAGCAGCGTACTACTTTTCTGTATTAAGGATGGAATATATTCCATCATAACTCAGTTCCTCATATTTCTGGTATTCGAAAAACAAATTTATGCATTGCACATAATCACATATGGTGGATATGATTGTAAACCACTGCATCACACTTTACTTGTTGTTCTTGCAGTGCTGTCAACAAACCATGAGTCCTCTTTTCTTCTCAATTTCTTAAGATTGGGGGCAACTGATTACCTGGTCAGGCCATTATGCATCGATGAGATACTGAACTTGTGGATGCACTGCTGGAGGCAGCCTAAGGTAGGGTGTCTTTCACCAAATTTGACGTTCATGGATACATATGTATGTAGCTTGTGCAGGGTGCATCACAATTTGTGACTAGTTATATTATTATTCCGGCATCCTACCAGAGATCAGAGTACTCTTGTTTCAGTTGTAAAAAGCGCTTTTACTTCTTTTACTTGATCTAGCTACAATACTTTGCAGAATCTCATCTTATCTGCGTAACTGTATGATCCAGATTGTGCTCAAATCTTTGAAATGTGACCAACTAAGCCTCCTGCTTTATCCTACAGTACTCAGTTGCGTGTTTCATTCTTTTCCTCTCTTGTAGGAACTTGACTGGTTGCCACAGAACAATTTGCAAATTTCAAGTGAAGACAGCAGCAATATCTTCGTCTATAATGACACAGATGAAGAGTTCCTAGAGAATACGATGCAAACGTTGTGTGTATCAAAAAGGAACTAGCAAGATTAGCTGAAATTTATATTGCAAATACACGATAGCATATATGTGAAGTTTTAATCAAGTTGTTCTCTGAAAAAATGAGTGTGTGCTCCATCAATGAAATCAAAGGCCATCTCAGGTCCAATGTTGCTATATAAATTGTGATACCTTTATCATCCCCCGCTTAGTTATTGATGTAGTGTTATTTCTCTCCACAATATTCCGAGAGTGAGATCTTATGGTCAAGTCATCCAAATGGTCATTCAGGCTTGAAAATGAGTGAATTCCACGAGGAACCCGTCTCGGGCCTCCAATTTTAAACACTTGTATAAGTAACTTTTGAGCCCAAACAGAACTGGCTGATACAAAACTCTGAATGAATGCTTCACCTAAACTAGCCAAATCATAAGGCCCCAAATTCTTTAAGTTAAACCCATTAAGCAGAATCTAAGAAAAAGGAACATACATCTAATGGAAGCCAATTTCTTCTTTTGATTCCATGCCTTTTTCTGATTCTAAAATGAACCACCAACTCTGGTAGACAAAAAAATGAACCCCTAACTCTGGTAGACAGAGCTAAACTGGGGATACTGATTTCACAGGTAACTTTTTGTTCATCTCTCGTCTTCCCATTAATATTTCCTGTTCTTCTTTTCTACTTTATTTTTCTGTAGTTTGTTTCAGCTACTTAATAATTAATGCTCATTTTACATCTTTGCTAGGTTTAGGGTTTATTCAAAAGTATTCCAATATTTCCTGACCATGTTAAAGAATTGATCATTGTGGTATCTCAGGCGTTAGGATTAATATGCATAGAAAATAAGAACAATCAGTGTAGAACAGACTTCAATGGCCGAGGATTGAATTTGGTATCAAGCACAATAGTATCTGGGACTTTCACTTCAACTCTGTCCTGGAAACTATAGTATTGTAGTACGTACTAAATATTCATTTCAGTGTGCTATAATAATCACTTCCAAATTGTGAGGTAAAGTCTTTTCTGTCTTGAATATAAACATGATCCATGTGCAGGCCAAACTTTTGGTTGGCCAAGTAGACAGAAACTTTTGGTAGACCAAACTTTTGGTTGGCTACTGAATTGATTTCTTTGTGGATGTGCATCTTTATGTTAGCATTGTGTTTTGTTGATTTGGAATGGGGGGAGGTAAGTAGTGATCGACATGAATGACAAAGGCAGACAAGTTGATTAGCCCCTTTGCATTGTTCGAATTACAGACTATGGGATATATAGGTGCACGAGCATATAATACCATATTCTTACCTATCTCTAGTGCTAGATGCTTGCATTCTCTAGTTGCAACTTTCATCTGTTTGCCCAGATGTAGAGTTGTGGATGCTATGAATGCCGAGTGACCATTCTTTTTTCGATTCTTATTGGTGGCATTCAGAGCATCCACAACCTCTACTTCTGATTCACCATTTGTCACCGCACTTGGCCTTCCTATGGATGTGAGGAGGAAGATGTTGAAGCAGCATGTAATGCTGGAAAGACATTTCAGACTTATTACAGTAACCGGTATGCCCTCACTAAACTTTCCTTCTTGTTTTTTCTTTTTATTCTCCAAATCTCTGTGGTTGTGAGAAAATAAAAGAAAAAGAGGTAGAAAAGGTTGAAGGAGAATTGATCTATAAGATTCTAAATTTGGAACTTTCTTCACTACATACACAGTACATATGAAATTATATGCTTGGTATTCCATGTAAGCCACTATATCATACTAATGTTGGGAGTTGGGAAGAGGTTTCGACACTGTCCTAGTTGCGACTTGCTGTTATTATCTGTGTAAAGTGTAAACCAATGTATTCTTAACTCTTCTGCATTTAATTCCAACCGTACGATCGACTGAAACACGGTCGGGGTTGATTTACTTATGTTAGAGATAATCCATCTCCTCCTCCAATCACGCCCAGAATCTCCTCCATTGAATAGCATGTTTACAGCTTCCTATGATTATGCATCAGTTTTGATACTGTTGTTAATGTAATATTATTGATTCATGTAACTGTCATTACTCACAGCTATATAATGTATAGAATGTAATAGCTTAGATTAATCAAGAAAATCAATTTCCACAACTTACTTTCTGTGTTGAATATGCAGTAATTTCAGTTATGTACCCTCAGCTGTGGAGGTTATGGATGCATGCTCTCAATGTTGAACGGCCTGCCTTCGATTGATATAATAGCTGGCTGATCTTATCTGCATAATCTTTCAATTTACGATAGTACTCTTACAATATTGTGCTCAAATCTTTCCCAGTTTACGATACTTTAATGAAAGCTATATGATAGTCATCCGTGTTTGTTTCTTTCAGTAAAATCTTTTCATCTCAGATGACACATGTGATCGAAGACTTGTTCCCAGAGGAGACAATGCCATGTTGCGTTCATCGTCAGAAAAGAAATAGCAACCTTAGCTGATATCTATGTTGCTAATAAAATTAGGAAAACCGGTGGATTTTGAAATCAAATTGTATCCTGTAAAATAAGCATTCCATCTGTGAAATCCTTCTCTCTAGCTAGTCTAGCTATCCTTGTTATTGTACTCAAACTGGTTCTTCCAACATATACAAATGATTCATCCCTTTGACAAAATGGGCTACTAATTATTGTAAGAAACAACACAGCTGCCATCAATTTGTGGGAAAAATATGAACAGAAGATTGAATTCGGAGGAAAGCTAATGGTTTCGTTTAGTTTGCGGCCGGTGTGAAGCTATCAGAAATCAATTCCTTTGCCTTTACTTGAATAATAAGAACCTACAACACTGCATCACTAACTCGATCTGAATTTATTAGTAACTTTAACATATAAAATCATATATGCATTAATAACGCACGCTGATGAGCTGTAATTTGTTGATTATTATACCGTAGGAGGTCACATATTCAAATCTCATCAACACACCATGCGATGGATGAAGTAAAATTGTCATAGCTTATGAAAACATTATGCAGCAAAAATACTTATAAAGAAGCAATTACAAACCGAGCTTATAGCTAAACACATAAAGCATTTTTTTTCATCGTTGACAATGATCATTGAATCATTTTGAATTGTAATTCAGATACACGAGAAAAGCTAATTAAGGTAGCTAGGTCTTGATCATGTGGCTGTTTGGCAAGCCATTATGGAACCCCTTGATCCAGCTCAGTTGGGACCTAATTCTAATTAAGCATGTTTTTGGTAAGCTTATATAAACTTGCGGCTGATGTTCTTGAGTTTCTCTACGTATCATGTGCTTACAATGTCGTCCATGCTCTAATTCTGGTAAAGGATGTGATTGACACTAAAATACGATCTGCAGCTATGCGATGGCACTGTAAACCAAACTAATCGCAATTGATTGACTCAAATATTATGATACTAGCATATTTTGAACATGTAATTATCTTACAAAAATAAAAGTAATATGTGTAGCGTAAATAAAGCGATAACATTCTCTAAAAGTCGTATATTATCTTGTTGATCAACGATTTCAAGAAAAAACGATTATTATAATCCCATCGTATATTTAATTCCGAGAAGATATTTTTTGTAAATGAAATAAGTGTTTCTTCAACACAGCCGCATCTCTATTTAAAAACGATTAAGTTTCATGGTCTTTTGTTCCGTTTTCAAGTCTATATGAACTTAAGAAACGGAATACATTTCTTTTAGTGGGGGGCAAAAGATTAGTTAATCATAAATTAGAGCCTAACGATCCAATTCGTTAATTTCTGTTCTTTTTTGGTCCTATATATGTATGTCAATCTCGATTGAAATATACCAAACAATCCTAACCTCACCTCCACTTTTGCACTTTTCTTCATTCCTTGTCCCGGTCCACGTCCCCCACTCTTCCTAACCTGCGCCTCGCTACTCTCACCCGCGCACGTTAGCACCCGACATATATTTAATAATTATCCCTTCTATAAATTAGATAAACCTTCTGCCAATTAAATCCATGGATTACACTATTACAATGATATAATTGGCTTCCTCATTTCTGCTAACGTGCGCCGCTGGCCGGTGATCTAAACCTTCACCCCCTCCCTCCTCCCGCGCTATCCCAGCCGTTGGATCAACCGCCCCCCAAGTCTTCTTGATCATCTTCTCTTCTTCTTCTTCTTCTTCAGTAGTAGAGGTTCTCTCTCTCTCTCTCTCTCTCTCTCTCTCTGCTCCGCTGAGCTCCCGCATGAAGTGTGGCGATGATGACGTGGCGGCGGTGGTTGCTCGCTCGCTATTGCGGTGTGTGAATGTTCGTACGGGTTCGACTGAAACCCTAAACCTAATTGTGAATTTGATCTGAGGAGGTTTATAGTCATGGAGGTTTTATAGTATTTGCTTGGTTTTGGGGGGTTTTGGATATGGATATGGATCCTAAGGAGCTCAATTTGAACAAAGGACCTGAAGGTTGCGGCGGGCGGCGGTGGTGGTGAGGGGTTTATAGATAGGAGCAAGGTGAGGATTTTGCTCTGCGATAACGACGAGTCCAGCTCCGAAGAAGTTCTCAGGCTTCTTTTGAAATGCTCTTATCAAGGTTTGCTTTTTTACTTTGCTAATGAGTTGCTGACCATTATCTGGTTTTCAATTTTCCTGGAAATTTTTTGGTTTTCGAAAGCTTGGGATGGAAAATGTTAAACATTATTAACTGTTTGGCTTTGTTGAAAAATGGAAGGAAAAATTTATGAAGAAAATAGCTGAAATTGAAGTTAACGAGATGTAGTTTGTGTTCCTTTGGTGCCTTTATCGACGAGGATAAGCTATATATTAGTATCTCCAATTACTGCATGGAATTCGTTATGGTTGTGGATTGTTGATATAGATGGATTAAACAAACAAGATCTTTGCTTTTGTTCCTTTCTGATGTTTTTAGTTGCCGAAATGTATCCTAAGAGGTGTTTTTCTCAAAAAACAGGTCAAAATCAAATGTGAATGTGTGTATTCAGATAAGTGATTTGTGTTGGAAGAACAATGCTTAAAATTGATGATACAGAGAGACATACTTTGATGCACTTTTTTTTTTTTTTTTGTCTACCGTGGTAGATTGTTAATGCAAGTAAGAATGTGACTTCTTTCATAGCAGTAGGAACCTCAAAGTACAGTTTTCTCCCGACATTGTCTTGGATATTTTTGCTTTTTTGGGAGACTAGCTCCTTTTTGTTGTTGCCATAGTATACATGCCTTGCAAGGTGATGCTTGTTTCTCATGATTTCTTTGCTTCACAGTCACTTCGGTCAAGTCTCCTCGGCAGGTGATCGATGCATTGAATGCAGAGGGACCTGATATTGATATCATACTTGCCGAAGTCGACCTTCCAATGAGAAAAGGAACCAGAATGTTGAAGTACATCACACGGCATAGAGAGTTGAGGCGCATTCCTGTGATCAGTAAGTAGTTCTTGTTCTTATGGCTCATGTTTCCTTTAATGAAAATTTTGGTCTTTTAAGGTCCGTTATGGCTTAATCTATTGTTAAATTTTTCTGCTTTGGTTAGTGATGTCGGCACAGGATGAGGTCTCTACTGTTGTCAAATGCCTGAGGCTTGGAGCGGCAGACTATCTTGTAAAGTTTACGAACTAATGAGCTTTTAAACTTGTGGACACACATGTGGAGAAAGACACATGGTTTGTTTGCTTGACTTTTTATGTGCTTTTTTTTTTTTTTGCTCTGATGTCTTAACCACTGTTCTCCAGTAAGTTTTTCTGTTGCTTTATGCTGTATTCAAATATTTCTACTTAGAAATAAGGGAAATAGTGATTAATAGACACAAATCAGATGCCAGAAAGTCAGAAATGAGCAATGTATATGATTTGATGTTGTTTTAGAGCTATATACAGCCTGTTAGTTTAGTTTATTGTATTGGGTGATGAGTGGTAACATGCAATTGAAATATTTGGTCTTTCCTTTGCGAAGCTGTAGTAACCTCTGTTTTAAGGGTTCCGTTGATAAGTGATATCTCTTTTCATGTCCTCTAGTACGCAACTCCTGGCCACTATATGTTCTTTTATATTGGTGTGACACTTTTTCCTATGTATATTTGGCAGCTTGGACTTGCAGAAAAGAACGTGTTTAGTTATGACTTTGATACAGTTGTATCAGATCCTAGTGATCCTACTACAAACTCATTCTCGGATGATACAGAAGAGAAGTCTCAGAAGAGTGCCAATCCAGAGATAGTATGTTATTTTATTGTTGTCTTTTTTGAAAAGTATAAAAGAAATATAAGTTCCATAAGATGTTAAATTTTGACTGCTCATATATAAGAAAGTTAATCCGTGAATTGTGGCCAATAGTTTTAGAGACACTGGATCATTATTATCAAATAGCGATATGTGAACTTGATATATGGTTTGAGTTTAACTAAGGTGTGCTACTGCAATTGTAAACAGTTTAGAGAACTAGAAAGGCAAAGAGGAGGCCATTGTGATATCAAAATACATGTGTGAGGACATCTGGTTAATCTGTAACACCTAAGAATACATGCACTTGTATGTGATATTTAGGCCAAGCACAAACATCTCTAATATACATAAATCGCGGGGTAATCAAATTTAATATAGTCAATTTAATTTCCATCAAGTTTCAGAACTTGAAATTCGAGATGTAATACTGAATAATGTCATGCTGAACTATTCCATAATGAACTGGATTTGAGAAAGCTTCCAATCTCAGAACATGGAAAATCAGTTTGGGGTCAGGATGAATTTTTATAGATAATTCAAAATTAACTAGAGCAACTTAAGTTTCCTTTATATTCAAGATTGCTTACTAGATATGGTATTCATACTGACTGAAAGTATTTGTATGCTTACCTCATTTTTTTTTCTTTTTCAAGCCTGTTTCTGCTGCCACGGAGCCTCCACTGGATGATCAATTAGAGTTTCAGAGTGATGTTCCAGAAATAAGTGACCGCCAAACTGGTGAGCCACTTATGGCAAATGATGTGCTGCTTTTAAGTTTGGCATCTCCTGGCTTGGAATATCTTTTATGTCTGTTTCATGGTTAACAACAAAGAGCAGCCCTTTTTTGACAGTCAATTATTTGATTTGTGTAGTTTAGTTGAAACTTGAAACAAGTGATGTTCTATCATGACAGTAGCACAATATAGCAAATCATCAATCTTACTGTTTTTTTTCTGGTAATAATTTTTTTTCCCCCTATTTGGAACTGATGACAAATTTGTTTTTTCGTGCTCAAGATTCTGTATAGCTTATATTCATTTAATATTTTCTGGTTAGTGCATCTCTTTTAGTTAGATGTGATTAACCATTCTTAATATACATTATATTCTTGTAATTTATATGGTCAGGATCCACTTGTAAGAGGAGTGAAACTTTTGAGGTTTGATACTCAAATTATAATTGAACAAATGACATTCTTTGAAGGCTTTGAGTATTTTCCTAACTGTGATGCTGACCATTAAGTCTGCCATTTGATTGCAGCCTTTCTTGTTTTCTTTCTCTCTTCCAAAAGAAATATATGAGATAAAAGTTTTGGATTTTTCTTTTTCTCTCTTGGGTAAGGGTTGTTTGTAGATATTGTAATGATATGACAAGGAGAATTTCTGTTATGTCAGTGTCTTTAACATCTTTTTTTCTAGATTGCCATGTATGGGCTATAGGACCAAGTAGTGTGTATTATGTTGCATCATTCATTTGACCTCAGTGATTTGAGGCAAGCATAGAATTAATTAGAAGCAGTATGATTTTTCAACTGCTCATTCTTCATCATTGGCACTTGAGATAATCTGTTCCTATTTCTGTGGTCATATTCTGCAGGAAAGTTTTCATCTGGCCCAAAAAAGAGCGAACTAAAGATTGGGGGGTCATCTGCCTTCTTTACCTATGTCAAATCAAGCACAATTGAAAACTACTCCCAAGTCCATACAAAGGATAATGGTGCTGAACGGTTAAGAGTGGAAGGGAAACATCCAGCATGTAGTCAACAAATGGTTGATGAGTCTCTCCAAGTAGATGGAAATGGAGAAGCATGGGAAAGCTATTCACAAGAAGATGACTTTCCAACCAGTAATAGTATCCCAGATTCTCTTTCATTGGAGAGGTCTTGCACCCCACCTGGTTCAATGGAACTTCAGCATCAGAAGAATCATGCGGAAGACAGATCCTCTCAGGTGCCTGCGCATCCTAGAAATGAACCTCAACATGATGTTTCTAGATTGCCTGCCCATGCTTCGTATCCATACTATATGCCGAGGGTTGTCAATCAGGTTATGGGGTCATCATCAACTCAAGTGTATCAAAAGAATCTGCACGACATGCCAAATCATGCCGCAGCAGCAATTATGCAACATTACAGTCATCTTCCACACTGCCCTCCACATGTTAATGGGATGACTTCATTCTCCTACTATCCGCTTAGTGTATGCTTACAACCTGGTCAGATGCCTAACAATCATTCATGGCCATCCTTTGGAAGCTCATCTGCCAGTGAAGTGAAATTAAGTAAGGTTGACAGAAGAGAGGCAGCATTGATTAAATTTAGGCAGAAAAAAGAGGAGCGTTGCTTTGATAAAAAGATTAGGTATGTTAATCGAAAAGACTTGCTGAAAGGAGGCCTCGTGTACGGGGACAATTTGTGAGGAAGGTAAATGGTGTAGATGTTGATCTCAATGGGCAACCTGCTTCTCTTGATGATGACGAGGATGATGAGGATGAGAAGGATGATGAGGCTTGCGTGAAGGTTTCCTATGTGGAATATGTTGCTTCTTGATATTGAAGTCATTCATTCTTGTCGGTTATGAGGCAGCATGTTTTCAGGTCCCAAGTGCAATAATTTCCTTGTAGTTGTAGAAGGTATGTTAAGGAAGTTCCTGCATCTTGGGGTATTCACTATATGGATGATAGGAATTGGTGCTGCACTTTCAAGTGAAGTGTCCTGAGAGCATCACCATATCGGATGGAGTTGATCAAGGGTGCAAACCAGAAACTTCTGGTTATAATATCTATCAAGTCAGAAGAGATTAGATCATTTAAAGTATCCCTTTGCACATTGTTCAGGAACACAGCCCAGAAGATGCGTCATGTAGAGCTCTTGAATCATTCCACCACAAATTCTCTTTGCTGGGTCGGAAGCATTCATCTTTTGTTACATCAAAATCCATACGGGGGAAATGGGTTAGTTTCTGATTTCTTTGTGAACAAATGTCTGAGATCTCAAATAACATATCAACTGGAGAAGTTTTTCTTAATTTTTCTTTTTTGTCTGTATGTAATATTATGTTCATTAAAATTTCATAATCCAAGTCTCTTCCGTGCGTTTTCTTTAACTCAGTAAAAATCAAGGCATTTAGTTTGATCTTGTTACACCAACTGACAATTCAACCTACTCTGCTTCAGTATATCAAGAACGGCAACGCGATGATTCCATGTTCTCATTGACCACCATACGTTTGGTTGACCAGGGATTAGCAGTAGCAGGCAAAGCCCTTTTTCGGTTCTTCTTTTCCTTTTTTCTTTGAATAAGTTCAACTGTATTTCGCTTTAACCATGCAGATGATCATCCCATATCTCATGCTTCATCGAAATAGTATCACAGAATGTAAAGGAAGGCTGCCATTCAGTTATAGAAGAAGATAAAATACTGCCACTTTTTGTTTCACCGAGAGTGCATGATTGCTTCTATTCGTTCATATATTCTAATTACAATTTTCTAAATAAACAAGTGGACACATCACCAAGAACAGAAAAGATCTGAAAGTTTAGAATAGGAAGAGAAATTATTACGTAACATACAAACCAGTATGAGAGATATTTCATATCAATGAAACAAGGCATGGCAGGACAGTAAGCCTAGTGTGATATCTTCAAGTGTAGAATAAGCAGGATGGCAAGGACGAGAACTCCTACTATGGAACCTGGAACCCATGATCCATTTGTTTCTGCTCATCCTTCTTGCCATGACTACCAGAACCTTCTTACTGTTGGTAATAGTTTCATCCACCGCATGCAACTGTCAAAACACGAAGGAAGAAGAAACACATTATTTACGATTTACGAAAGCTAATAACACATAAACACTGGATTCCTTTGTACCATACGAAAAGGAGAAGGTAGATAACATACATTGTTACTGGCATGTAGAAGAGACTGGCGTTGTTGATGCAAGTCTTGGAGAATCGTGATACCAAGCTCCTCTGTTTCGAGCACTGTTCTTCTACTCGACTTGATTCTGTCACTCGACTGGTTTATTCTTTCCTGTTGCCATCAACAACCTTCCTCTTTGATCATTCGAGGCCCGTCTCATAGTCGGAACACTTGCACATTAGAACCTCACCACGACCTCACATTCATACATACACGCACATTAGGAGAGAAAGGTAATACGTACCGTCAAGGTATCTGTTTCTCGAGACTCCAACAACTCCTCGCGGGCGGAATGACTGATCTATGGCGTTGTTATTCTCTTAACTTGGCTCTTCAAGTTGTTCAAATCAGTTTTGTATTCTCTCACCTTGGCAATAAGCATTGCCTTCACACTCGGCTGCAGACTCCTTGCCTCGAGGTCCATCTTCCTAATCTGCGCATTTCCATAACAGCAGACCATTAATCCAACAACACAATACACAATTACGCAGAAACAAACACATATCAAATAGACTTGAGGTGTAACATTACCAAATCATCAGCTTCATTCAATGCAACTTCTGTCTCTGCAGTTCTCTGCTTCCTTTGCTCTGCAATACAAGAATTCACACAACCACCACCTTAACCTTAATCCACACATTACGAGTCTATTACAAACCAACGTACACATCCTACGAATTAAATATGCTTGAATTACCAATAAAAACCGAAATGCATGATGCGACGTGCCAAACCCAGAAAAATGAAATAGAAATTCAGAGACGTTTATCTCCATCGACGATGGTGGTGGTGGTGGTGGTTGTGCATTTGTTTGAGAGATTGGCGGAGAGATCGCAGTAATGGCGCTCGTACCTTTCAAATACATCACTCATCGTTCCGGATCGTAATTCCACCAACAATATATGAGCAACAGAAATCATATAGGGAATTAATGTGAGTTATGTTTAGCAGAGAATTGAATCGGTGATCGATCGGAGAATTGCTTTGTCGTTGCAATCTTCTAAAATGCAGACATGCATGAAAACAAAAATAATGGAACTTAGGCCTCGTTTGGTTCGCGGAAAGTAAGCATCAGGAAAGGAAAGTTGTTCATTTCCTGTGTTTGGGATGCAAAAGGAAAGGAAATACTTTCCTGAAGCAAAGGAAAATAGGGGGGGGGGGGGGGGGGGGGAAATGGTTCCTTCCATACTCCAAATGAATCACTTTCCCCCATTTCTTTCCTTGCATTTATTACTCACAACATATTATTTTATTCAATTAATTACATACTCTTTAACAACTTTCCGGATAACTTTCCTTACATTACCAAACATCGGAATGGAAAGTTCTTCGGAAAGTTCATTTCCCTTCCCATGGGAGAGACAAATAAACTACTTTCCTTTCCGCGAACCAAACGAGGCCTTAGGGTGAAGATTGTTATGCTCCGTGAGTTGTCTGTACATTGCATAATGTTAATTAAGGAACTTAAATAGGAGGATCCTTAGCGACCAATATGTTCTCAAACAATGCGTTTTCACACCTTTGTTTTTTGGGGTTTGAAAATTCTCTTGTTTTACAGTTTTTTGTATTTAATAACTTTGGTCGATCATTTAGACTCTTAAAATGAGATGTGATGGATAATTAAGTCGGACATATAGAATCATTTTTTGTCAACCATGAAGAAACACTTAAAAACACATGAGTTATACACACTTTTATTCAAAATCAACACTTTTGGAGATCATTTATTTACAAGGGATAAGAAATACTTTGTAAGCTTAAGATTGGATTTATGATGAAACTTTAAGCACCAAAATGATACTTCTTTATAGGTTTCATGTTTTAAAGAAAAAGAAATTGCATAATTGGTACGACCTTTAGAGACGATTTAGTCGTCAAGAAAGGTATTTCTGCATTTTTTTTTTCTATTTAAAAATTCTCTAATTCTACAAAGGGAAGTATAGCTCAATGGGAAGAGTTGCTGCATATGGCGAATCACGAACCGTGTTGAAGCTTTTCGAATAGCAGAGAAAATTTAATCTCTTATAACTAACATTAGGTAGGTTCCAACAATCAACTATCTGTTTAATCATGAAAAACAGCATGATTAACTGTTAGTTTTTCCATTAATTAATTGATGAGCAGAGACGAACGCAGCAGAAATACTCTTAACTGTCGTTCTGGGTCTGTTTAATCTGATTGGTTTCTTCCATTTCTGAGTTGAATTGACACAGAGGGAGGGGATTAGGTTTTGGCTATCCAGTATTTGATTCGAAAGTTTGCTTCTTCTGAAGAATTTGTATTTGATTGACTGCAGATAGAGGTTCTAGGCGGTTGGTTGGGCTGATTGGGGAAAACGGGGAGCTGCAGACGCCAAAAATCTACCCGTGGAGGTAAATTGTAGGCGCAATTGATGAAATTGTTTCTAAAGTTATTAACCTTTTAGTTTTGTTCTTCTTGCTAATAGTTATTTACTGTGGGTGTGGAAATGTTTAAACTTGAAGATTATGGGATGAAGAACATTATGGTTTTAAGTTTTAGTCTTGGCTTATTTTTCCTCCAAAATTTTACTCCTGATTATCCATACACAACCTCATTTATGTACCCGAAATATTTTTCCTATTTTGGTATGGGAATCAGTCATTTTGATTGAGATCTTATAGTTTTGCAGTTTTCTAAGATTGAATTGCTCTGACAATCCTTGGAAATCCGGTGACATTCTTTAACAATATCATCACTTGCTCTGTTTCTATTTTCTTCCAGCAGAAAATTATTTTCTCAACTGAACCATCCTCTATTCTTACCTGTTTCGTATGCTGGTTCTTTCCATCTTATAAATACTTTCCTTTCTTCATTTGTTTCTCTTACTGTTGCCTACATTTGAACTTTGTTCTTTATTTATTTAACTCTTAAACTAAGGAGACATATCATTTGTATTTTTCTACTGGATGTTTGTATTTCTTACGTTAATTTCTTCCATGGTTTCTTAGGCTAAATGTTTTCAATTTGAGTGTGATTCAATTGAATTTAATCGTTTGTTCCTTATTCAAGGTTTTAAGCCTAGCTATTTTGTAGTACTTGCATGATTAGCAGTGTATTGTTTTGAAATCAAAGTGATTGAGTGGTCCATGTTTTCATTAATTATATATTCAATATGATTTGTATATAATTATGATTGGATTTGTTTGTCTGCAAATGTATTCAGCTTAAGTCTCTGTTTTTTTTTTTTTTTTTTGCTCTTTTGCGTTTGAATGGAGCTAAGAGTGATGATGGTTTTGCTATCAAAACTGATTAGACTAGGAAGAGGTAATTGGCAGTAGTAGAGGTTATTGGTTTTTTGACACTGAGACATGAATGAAACCCAAATTACTTTCAGTTTTGATCCCCAATTTGGTACGGTTTGGGAGTAATGCATGTACTGTAATGGATTTTTGTTGCCCCTCTACAAGAGACTGTCGCTGAAGTCATTACTGAATGGTTCTTCTTCCTCTTCTCTGGGATTTTGTAGCATGCAGGATCTCCCATAAAGTTAAGATGTTTGTAAAAGCACATTCTCATCATACAAGGATAGAAGACCAACTTCTTCTCTTTTTAAATGATTTTAACTTCCTCTGCTTGCTTTTGCATTTCAACATTATTGGACTTTTAATAGCTCTTGCAAGTATGATAATTTTTTTTTTTTTTGGGAAATCTCTAGATCACAGGTCCAACTAAATAAGTTGGGACATCAGCTTGGTTTAGATACTCATGGAATTGATGCCAATGAATAGGATTCAAGCATTAATATTGTCAGCGATGGGGAAACTCATTTTCCAGTCCCCTTAAATAAGGAGCAGCTGAATGATGTTGCTCCGAGCAAGAAAAGGCTCGATGTAAACAGGGGTTCTGCCAAGGAACCAAAACAAGGTGGTAAGTAATCCATCTGTATTAGTTTAATGGATTTTATGCCATTCTTCTACACCCTTCTTATGTGATTGTTTTAGACTGGAGCAGTGGAAGGCGATATTGTTGGAATCGAGAGAGCGGGAGAAGAAGTCAGTCCGCGTTTCATTTGGATCAATCTTGAAAGCTTGGCTATCGAAGGTATTGTTTCCCAGATTCCAATTTTTTTTTTCGTTTTGATTGGGGTTTTTGTTGTGGTTGGGTTTGGATTGATATGGGTTTCGATCTTTTAGTTTCGGTGTGCTTCGGTTTTGAAGATAATCGCGCTGGTTGAGGTCAGGCGTTTTGTTGTGCTTGGGTTTTGAAGATAATCGTGCTAGATCAACCAGGTGAGGGGTTTTTTTAATTGAGTTTTGTTTAGAATTCAGCTGGCCTTCTGCTTCTCCTTATGGAATCAAGGTTCAAGTTTTTATACCAAAATAATAGTATAGGATTAGACAAACTTTACTAATGATATATAGTCATTTAGCTTTCTGTTTTCATTTTATCAATAGGATTTATTGTATGCAGATTAGGTAGCATTTGAGGTGTTGTCAATTGTGAAGCTTCTGCTGACTTCCAATCATCTTTCTCAGGTTGGTTGCCTATAATTCCCATCCCTTTGTGTGTACTGTACTATTGTATATGAATTCTTATATGTTCTTCACCGGGATTCGGACTTTGTATGTTTATCATAGTATAAGAGAGTGCTTTGGGTTGATGAGGATACTAAAGATGGCTCCTTCAACCTAACAGAGATACCAAAGCCTCGATCTTTGAAAATTATATATACTTGCCATCAACATATTAGATGCTATTACCCATCTAAACTCCGATTTTTGTTTTTAGGCTAATAAAGATAATATCAAAAGAATCATTGTTAATTCATATCTAAATATTTGGGGCAGCATGTATTATACAACTTTGCTTCATTATCATGGAAAACCATTTAACTTTCTGCGCTGGTTTTCTTCTCCATTTTGGTAACTCATTCATATTTGCAAGATATGTGATCAATCAAAATGGAATGAGCATGTTGTTCAATAAATATACACATGAATGTATACAATAACAGAAAATCAAATCTTCAAAGGCATTAAAAAAATGGAATGAGCATTTTGAATATGTGATTTAACTCATTTTGAATACTTTTCAAGTCTTAGGTTTCTAAAAACACGAGCCATGATGGTGCATAGAGGCTGAATTTTTCCTTTTCTGTGCTCCATGTCTTTTTCTGCTGAAAGCAGAATTAGTACCTGGGAAGAAGAGGAAGAAGAGAAATATGGGTAATTGAGTATTCATTTGAAGCACCTGGCTGTTTTTAGTTTTTAATTGTTGTTGTTTTTTTTTTTTTTTCTTCTGGGTTTTGCGGTTTGATGCAGATTGAGCCAATTTCCATCATTTATGTGCTGTTTTGTGTAAAGAAAATCTACAGTAAGGATCTTGAACTCATGTTTTTTTTTACTTGAGCTTTTGTCCTCACAACAGGTTTATATACCTGTGCAGCAATGTGATACTTGCAATTTCCTTCTTTTTGCTATCCGTAGGATGCTTGGTTCAATGATATGTCATCTTGGCAGATTTGTGCAAATAATCGGAGTACTGTGTGCCCAAATGAGTATGCCTCTGATTGCTGTCTTCTTTTATTTCCAACACGTTCCAAGTCAAAAAAGAAATTTTTTTAATGCCTTTGTAGATTTGATTTTCTGTTATTGTATACATTCATATGTGTGTATTTGTATTGATAGCAACATGCTCATTCCATTTTGATTGATCACATATATTTGCAAATATGTTGGCCTCTTTGCATATCATTGCATTGCCATTTATTAACTATGAACAGATGCATGACCTTCATAAGAAAACTATTGTCAATATTTTTCAACTTCTAGTACCGTACGATTCAGTTAGCATAACTCCTTTTTTGTGCAGGAATTGATCTTTTTTGAGACTCAAGGTTGTTCATGAAATCTTTTTTTCCTCTTATTTATGGTTTACAATTCCTTTACTGTGCTGAATTGATGCCAAAAAAGCAGAAGAGAGTTGTTCAGCATTGACTCAGACAAAAAACCTCGCAGGTAAACCTCTACAAAATTTTTCTTCATTCAGATTCATATTACAAAATTTATCTTCATTCAGCTTCAATTTTCTTCACATCTCAAGTGTGTGAAACAGCGACTACGTTTTCTTTTCTCACAATGATAGGGAAACTAGCGCCGAACCAGCAATGTCATCAACAGACGATGCACAACCCAACAAGCAGAAAACTGACTGCAGCAGCTTATCATTGCAACTCTTGCACCACTTTTTGTATAGATAGAAATGGAGCAAGCAATTTTTTCATAGGCCAACACCTTTTGTTAGACCAACTATTTTTTGGAAAATGTTCCAACATAGATAGCCTATTTGTTGAACAATCCACTATGATAATATCATCTTTTGTTTTAGATGATCTGCAGTAATGAAAACAGTTCTATCATTTATATCCTCGAGTGGAGGCGAGCTTTGATGAAATTAAAGCAAGAGAGAAACTAAGGTCCGCTTTGATGGAAAAGTAAACGGAAGAGATAGACAAGTGCACACGTTGATAGGGTGGACGTGTTTTTACAGTTCTAGAGATAGACGTGTTTATATAATCGGGAAGTCGACTGTACTGTTCTCTTATTTCCATCGCCGCCCGCAAAGTGCAAACCAGAACAGA
This sequence comes from Rosa lucieae, assembly GCA_024704745.1. NCBI lineage: Eukaryota > Viridiplantae > Streptophyta > Magnoliopsida > Rosales > Rosaceae > Rosa > Rosa lucieae. Next base: position 20,715 of record JANPXK010000894.1, read on the forward strand.
GGAGACACTTCATCCAAAACTTCATCGGAGTACATTGGAACAGAAGATCTGCAACAAGTCCCCTCCGTATCCATATCCATATCCAAATCTAATCAATATATGTAATTACCCATGTCAGCAGTGGAGTTTTCCTTTGGATTGATTGCCTAAATATAATGAGATTCCATTAGATCTGGATTGGATTGTGAGTTTCTATGTACAGAGAAAAGATGAAAAAAATGAAACTGATCTGAAATTGAAAGAAGGCGATATAAAATTCTATCGAACATTTGATTCCTAAACCCACATACTCTAAATCAAACATGATCTGGCTTCACCGTTGAGTCCTTGCTCGGGTACTTCTTGATTCCGGCAACGAGGCATTGTCGCCCATGCCTTCGTCGATGGCCTTCACAATGATGCCTTTGCGGCCGGCGAAGCAACCCTGGAAGAGGATCACGGCCTTGTTTGGCTTCAAAAACTTCACCATGCTGGCGGAGAAGATGGAAAGAAAGACAATGAAGATTTTTGAAAATAAGACAATGAAGAATTGAAGATTAAAGATAGGAGGACTACAGGACTCTGCGTCTTTTTTACTTCATAGTTCATACACCATTAATTAAATCTTTTGTTTCATTTATTTTCATTTTTACCCATCCCCTGGCAGAACGCATAGCTGCAGAGTTTTTCTTTTTTCTTTTTCAAACAGTGTTAACAATGCTGACGGACTGATCTGATGGCTCAGATCGCTTAGTCGCCTCAGGAAGCAAGATCTGTTGACATCATGAGCACATCAACACTAGAAAAGTACCTAGGATCTTCAGTTTGATACCAAACCCAAGTCAGACGCAAGCTTAATTTCTTTCTAGAAAGCTCAGTTTGGTATGAAACTGAAAGAAACCCAGAAGTGAGTTTGTTTAGGGTTCATGAGCACATCAACACTAGAAAAGTACCTAGGATCTTCAGTTTGATACCAAACCCAAGTCAGACGCAAGCTTAATTTCTTTCTAGAAAGCTCAGTTTGGTATGAAACTGAAAGAAACCCAGAAGTGAGTTTGTTTGACATCCTAGATTTCTTTCTACGTACTAGAAAAGTACAAGACACAACCTAGATCAACCCAAAAGTCAGACATCCTAGCTAGTTGCTCAGTCATACATATGAAGTTGGTCAGCCAAGTTTTATGATCCGGAACAAAATGGACCATAATCAAAGTCTCAAAACACAAGCAATAAACAGATGACCAACATGAAAGAATCAAAGCATCACAGGTAAACGAGTACTGTTGTTGACATGCATTAAAGTGGCATGGACATAATATAACTTAATCTCATCATTATTGACCTTGAAATTTACAGAACAGCATGCTAAGGCAGATTTGAGACATTCTTCTTCACACAGTTTGGTATATATAAAGCAGATTTGGCGAACCGGAAAAAGGGCAGCCTTCAATTCACTGTCAAGAGCCTGTAAATATGAAGATAGATAGATCACAACCCCATCCCTAAAGATCCGACTCTGAACCGGTTGAGGTGGTGGTGGGCATCCGAATACGGAATCCGAGGCCCATCGGCGCCGGAGCTGGAGAGTTCGGTGTAGAAGGAGCGGAGGTTGGTGTTGCGGACATCGAATGCGGGACGGAGATCGGAGAATGAGGACGAAGAGGTCAAGGTCGTCGACGTTAGAGTTCGGACCTCTTCGCCGTCGCTTATCTGAGCCTTAGAGAAATCTGTGAGGACTGAGGAGCGAGTGTGTGAGTGGCAATGTGTAATTTATAATTTATCTGAGCCTAAAAGTGATATTTTATCTTTGAATTGCATGAGTGGGAATTTTAATTTATTGGTGGAGGGAGTAAGAGTGTTTTTTTTTTTTTTTTTAAAGAAGAGAATTCATTGAATTAGCAATAGAAATCGCCAAGAGGGCATCCCACATGAGATTGGGAGCATACAAAAGTTAAATTCAGCTTGAACATAGAGCTAATTAAATGAGAACAAATCAGAAGGTATACCCCACCAACAAATCAGAACGTGTACTCCACCAACAATTTTAAATGTGTCTATCTATATAACAAAGAAACAAAAAGAACAGGCCTAATTAATCAAAGATAATAGAGGAGTTGCATAATTCTTCTACTTGGAAGGCTTTATGTGGATCTCTTTTCTGGTCTTGAACATAGGGGGTTAATTAGCTACCCCAAGGCCTGCCTAGTAGGCGTGATAAAACTAACAGGAAACCGGTTCTGATGGACACAGCCATACAGAACAAATAACAAAGGAAATTTAATTTCCAAACTGAGCTACACAGAGCCAGTAAGAGGGAAATAAACCCGAAGACAAAAACTAAAAACACAGACAAGATACGGAAGCAAATTCGAATTGGTTGCAAAATAACAGGCCTAATTGTTATCAAGAAGAAAAAAAAGGCCTAATTAAAGAGAAGTAATTAAATGATGCGAGTTTCGATGGATATGTGGGTCGCATGACACAACCTAGATCTTCAGTTAACACACATCAACTGTTCAACACTACAAAAGCTACTGTATTTTTTTACAGAACAACAACATAAGACATTTAGACTTAACAGTTTACACTTTACACAGACAGCTTAATTTTTTACAGAGCAACAACAGAAGACATTTAGAGTGCTAAACCCACCGCGGTCTAGCTAGAGTGCTAGACTGTGGTGAGCCCAAGTCCTCAAATTTGTGGATATTCAGAAGGCGGGTTGACTCCGATGCGGTATTCCGTACCCCTAAATTCGTTCACTTCTTTCCATAAACAGAGGGAGTCGCCTTGACTGGCTTCTCGTCTTCTGATGAAGGCTAGCCACTCTCTGGGCATGAAATATGGGTTCTTAGATCTGCCTTTTCTTCCAGCCAAGTAGAACTCATAAAAGTAACCCTGATCGTCCAACACTCTGATTGGAAGGCGACATCCTGGTGCTGCAGTAGGCATCAAGTTAGCCATCTTACGAGTCACTTCAAGTCTGTCTTTAACATCCGTATCCGTCAGATACTTCATAAAGTGGGACTCGTACGCCATCAATTAACGGCCGATATTAAGAAACACCGAAAAGAATCCGGGAAGGTATGAAAGATATATATATATATATATATATATATATCAAGGACAAAAACTTGAGGGCGGACGCAGAGCAGAGTTGAAGGAGATCTAGAGAGAGAGAGAGAGTCTATTGGCAAGAGAAGGAGTGCAAATAGAGAGACAGGGAGAAGGAATGAATGTCAGAGAGAGAGAGTGAGCACAGAGATCTGGAGAGCACTGGAGAGGGAGGGAGGGAGTGAATCATGACAGAGATAGAGAGACACTGTTGGCAAGAGAAGGCTCTTCTTATAAAGCTTTTCGTGGGTCAAGGCTCCGATTAAGAAATTTTTTTCATGCAACCAATGCCACCTAATCTGACCGCCCACACTTTTTTAGGAGCAAGTCAGAAAGATTAAGACCCGCCCACACTCAATCTTGCACAATAACAAGTGAAGAAGAAGTGAGCCACGGAGGCTCCTCCTCCAACTAATTAATACATGAATAATTCTTAGATTCACCTTTAGGGTGAATGAACATATTCACTTTCGTTGTCGATTAACATGTTTTTACTTAATAAATTTATAATTCAACGGTCTATATCTTAAATTATACTTTAAAGATCATCTCTGTAAAAATCAATCGAATCAGAAATCATTTAATTATCTAATTGAATCAAACAAATGGATGGTTCTAACAACAATTACTACTACTATGATGAACCGTCCATGTATTTCATAGAAATGAATAACTAAAATGTCTTCAATTGATTTTTTTATAGAGCTAATCTTTATATTACGTTATACAACATGAATGGTTTAAATTAGAAAATTATAAAGTTATTATGCGTTAATCGCAAGAGATTGTGAATGAGCTCATTCACCCTAGGGATGAACCTAAGAATTATTCTTAAAAAGAGTGGGTGGGTCTCAATCTTTTTACTTGCTCCTAAAAATTAAAACAAAGAAATTTTTAGGAGAAATTTTTCATGCAACCAATGCCACATGATCTGACCGCCCAATACTAATTTGGGTGTGGGTGGGTTAAGGCTCCGATTAAGAAATTTTTAAGAGAAATTTTTTCATGCACCCAATGCCACCTGATCTGACCGCCCAATAACTAATTTGACACATGGACAAGAGAGAAAAACAGTCAAGGCTCCGATTAAGAAATTTTTAAGAGAAATTTTTCATGTAACCAATGCCACCCGATTAAGAAATTTTTAGGTGCTCCCATAGAGCCAACTTGGATTGCCAAGTGGTCTAATGCTTCAATGATAATTTGACCTGTACGTGGCTTCTAGAAAAAAAATTAACTCAACTATTTGTGAAAAATACCATTTTGAACTTTTGCTTTATGGTTCGTTCTTCATCATCATCCATAATTCCAAATCCTGCTTATGACAAATTTTCTCAAACTCAGTTTCAATCAACACCATCATCTTCTAGTTCCTCCTTATACATATTATCTAATCCATAAAAAGTCATCAAAATTTTGTTGATACAGTATGCTGTTTGGTGATATATTGCCGTCATGACCAACACCGAACTTAGTCAATCTGCGATCCGTACAAGTGCATTTATGGGATCGACAATCCCAAAAGCTAATCCAAGATCAAGGGTAAGGATAGAAATATATGGGTGTTCCCTGATAATTTGATGAACCAAACAAGATTCCAATTTCATTTTTCACATGTAGATCATGAGGGCCACGAATCCAATTTGATAATACAGTAAATTGTTTAAAGGAACGAAACAACATAGGTGTGTTCCAATTCTATTTGCTTAATTACATCGAAGTTGCAAATGAAGGAACAATTGGATAAAGAATTATGTGGAGAAGATGAGGACATCTGCAATGCCTCCATGGGGAAGGAGGTGAACCAAGTTGATACGAAGAACAAAAATGTCATTTTCACAAGACAATTGACAGTTGTGTTTTGCTACAACACACGTGTTCATTTATTATTGGGGCGTCAAACCACTTGGCAATCCAAGTTGGTTCTACAGGAGCACCTAAATATTTATCCTCTGTTTGCCTGCACTTTATTCAAACTACTCGTAGGTCTAATTTTATAACAAAATTCTTAAACTCTCTCACAATGCTTTTCACTAATGGGTTCTTAACTTCTTATATATTAAAATATTAAATGACAGAACCCAGTAGCTATGTCAAATTTGAAGTGAGATAGGATTTGTTAAATCCATGTAGGATTTGACAACACCATTGGAATTCCATTTTCAGCCATTTATAACCGTTAGTGTGTCCAGGTGTCAATTGACACTTCTATTGGAGATGATCTCAAAGAACGGTGGCAGAACCTGAATGCTTTCCTTGAGGGGACCAAGGAAAAAAAAAATTATTATAAGATTAAGTTACATACATCAGTTACCTTTAACAGTTTATTCTCAAAATTCTATTGAAGAGAGATAGAACTTTTTAATTAAGGGTATTACTATTAATAGTGTATTAAAAGTTAACAAATAAAATAATCAATCTTGATAGTATCCGAAGTTATTATAATATTTATGAGTTAGAAAACTTGCACTCCTATCAAAACGACCATGGAAAGAGAGATTAATTGGAGGGGCAAACATTTAATATTTATGTGATTAACAAGTTTAGCCAATTACATATTCTCGACTTATTATTCAGAGCACTGCCGTGCATTTACACTAACATAAATGAATGGTTAAATTGCATTAAATACACTTTTTGTTTATTAAAAATAAAGTTGATAATAAATATCAAGGGTTGAGATTATTTTATAAGGGTTGGGTCACTTATACCGTCGGTGCATAGAATAATTTCCATCTCAAGTCAGCATTATTAAGATTTTTTTTTTTTTTTAATTTTGGGGGGGGGAGGCATGGCCCACACGGCACACCGGCCCCAACAATGTTTCGCCACTGTCAATGAATCTATGAAATATTTGTTACTGTGTTATTTAACGTGTAGAGTTAACTGCAAAAGTTGTCAACGCATATCAAACACATCTGCTAAGAAATTAGCCTCACGCTTAACATGTAATAAAGTTGTCGTAAAAAAAATCTGAATTTCTCGCTTAACTGAAAATGTGAGGATTTTGGGTTGTCGCAATAAGTTGTCACTTATAAGTTTTACTGATTCTCAAGAGTGACTAAATTACATAGTTGTCGCATTTTTAATATGCGACACAATTGGTTTCTCGCGTATCACATTTTGCGAGACACGTAAATGTGTTATAAAATATTATATGTGAGACTTTCTATTTGTTACAATTTTTGATATACGAGACTTCGTTTATGTTGCATATTCCGATTGCGAAGCTTGTATGTTTGTCGCTTTTCCAATATGCGACGCAACTAAATTCTTGCTTATCACTTTTTTTTAGGTATGTATTGTGTTGCAAAATATTATATGCAATAAGCAACATGCGAGGCTACATCCCTCTTGCACATTTAAATCTCTCGCCCTTTTAATTTTAAAAGACCAAATGATTCCTCGCAGAATCTAATCTTAACAGCTTTAATATAGGTTTTGCTTCTTCTTTTTTTCCAATATTTTCAATTACCAACATATTATTTATACGTTAGATTATATATTCTAGAGTTTTAATGAACTATAGGTAAAATAGGTAGTTCAAAAATTTAACCATTCTTCCTGAAAATTGGCTTAATTATATAAGATGAATGCAAAAATTGATTCTTGAGAAGTTAGAAAGCTATATCCTATATACAAAAAGCATACTCGCATAAGAGAGAAACCTCTTAGAAAAGAAAAGAAAAATCAAACTGAATTGGAGGAGGTCAATGAGGGATGCATGATCATGTCGACGAGATGCATTGGGCGAGAGGAGAAGAAAGTCATTTGTGACTGTTGAATATATTTCTTTTTCTTTCTTTTGAGAAAGGAAAAAATTGGAATTAAAAAAGTAAAAAAAAATGAGAGGTTTATGTAACAAATTGTTGGAGAGGGAGGTGTTTCAATTATTATTGGATTAGACCACCTCCGGAACCACAATAATTCCTCCTAATTAAGAGTGACATGATGGATGAGTCAGTAGTTTTCATAGGTAGAAGAAAGACTAAACCAATAGTCTATAACAAAATTTTCTGAGAGAGAGAGAGAGAAAAAGGTCGGCGGCGGCTCAACTAAGAGATTGCTCTCATCCGGCGGCGGCAATGGCATTCGGGCTGGCCTTTTGGCCTCACCAATGACACGTGATCTACTGCCGGATGGGACTTGATGGCTAACATATCGGAGGCTCTGGTGTGGGTTTGCTCGAAGGTCTTTGCAGGTGGTTTTTGGCTCAAGATCGACGGAATTTCTCTGGGATGCGTGCAGTGCAGTTATGGTGGGTCTCAGTTTGCATATCGACTGCGTTGCAGCTGTTGAGGAGCACTGGGTAGTGGTGGTTTCGACTTTGGTGGCGGCATGCAATAGTGGAGCGATGGGTCGCGGCGGGGTTCTGTGGAGGTGTTGCATCGTGACGGTGGAAATCCTGCCGGAGCGGGTGTGGGCATGGTGGTGGCTGAGGACTACTATACTTGCTGCACGGATTTGGAGATGGAAGTGTGGTCTGGGCCAATCTTGGCCTGTTGGGCTTCATTAGGCCTGCTATTGGAGCTCCTTGGGACAGAAATTTGATGGGCTAGGGTTTTGCTCTAAGCCCATCCCTATGTTTTTAGTTTGTCTAATACAACAAATTCCTTGTTTTTTAAGGGACCTATGCACTTTTGTTTTTTTTGTGCCTATTTACTATGACTATTCATAGTTCATAGGCTCACTGAATAAGTGAGCACTGGTTGTCTAATGGATGGTGCTAGCATACCACGACCTAAACTTGTCCTTGGTATGGCAAGGGAAGGTATGTATCCGTGCCATTCTGACTTGATTATGAATGAAATTGATGTTTGGTTCAAAAAAAAAAAAAAACCAATAGTCTATAGATAAATATATATATTTTTTTTAGGGGAAATTGTGAACTCTTTATTCAATACTTAAACGAAAGTACATTAAGAATAAAATTTGGGGCCTAAACTAAAGAAGATCTAGACAGCGAAGCAAAAGAAGCTAAACAATGAGCCACACAATTGGTTTGACGATAAGCATGCTTGAACATAGAACCTGGAATGAAATTCAACCTTTCTATGATGTCATCATACACATGACCCAATTGAGAAGTGTTGGGGACATCATTGAGTATGAATGTGTATACAATTTATGGATGATGTGCCATACTCCCAAGATTAGGAGGTCATGTTTTAGTAAAGGGGAAAAGTAAGAGTATCGTACCCAAGAGATTGAGTAACTCTACCCTAAGCTAGATTACCGCGAAAATAAAACCTAGAAAACACATACGAGTCTATCTTTTTATAAATTAATAGTCTCGGCCCTTTGGAAGCCAAAACTATCAATAATGATATTTACAATGGTAAAATGGTGAATCGGCTTTGTTGATTTTAATTTCTATAAAGTAAAATAAGTTGCACAAAAAATAAACTAAGCAAGTAAAATAGAGACTTTGATCAATGAGATAAATCGGAGCATAGGTTTTGCATCTAGCCTCTCTCATGCATATAATGTAACCCATTTTCAAATGACAACATGCTTTGATAAATTTCCCCGTAGTGCTTTGATGAAGCTACCAAGAAACCAACTAGTCATACAATTTAACAATCTCTTCCGAAGCAAAGCTAAATTACACAACCTTTATTCCATTCAAATCTTCGGGATCCTAAATGGCCTATGGTGCCGTGAGCCTAAATTCTTCCGGAACCTAAACCCACAACATCATGCTTTACTTTATAGGTAAGAAACCCAAGCAATCTAGTTCTTCCTGTAAGAATAAGCTAGACCACCACCCTATTAGCTACACATGCTTCTCGGTTACAAAAGATCGTCAAGTTTAAGTTTCCGATTTCATTAATTCCTACAACATGCTTCTAGGTGACAAATCCAAAAACACATGTAAGAAAGCATTAAAGTAAAGTAGCTAAAGGATTCAAAACATGCATATTCATCAAAAACATGGCATCACACTATTTTATACATGAGTTTGGCTAGGGCTACGGCCTAGCCCCAATTTTATTCTACTCACAACCCATAGTTACATAAATCAAACCCATATACATAATAACATCAAGCAATAGAGAGGAAGAGTGGAGAAAGTGTTTGGTTACCAAACTAGCTCCCCTTGATGCAAAACTAGTGAGAGATGTTTTAAAGTATGGAAATTTTGGTTTTCTCAAACCCAAATTGACATACAAATCCACAAAGCTCTTAGAAACTTGAAGAACAAAGGCTTGAAATGATGAAACTAAGGTGTGATTGATCAAAGATGTAAAGGATCTTCGGTTTTTGGTAAAAACCCAAGACACTTTACACTTTTCTCTACACAAAACTAAGAAACTGTGAACTAAAGCTAAGAAACTAAGAGACATGTGTGAAGAGAAGATGAAAAACGTCCAAATGAAGGGAGGGTGCTTTTATAGGCCAAATTAAAAGTGATGAATGGAGGGTGGAGATCAAAGGAAATGAAGGGCTAGATGTGATTGACAAATATGTAAGCACAAAATGTGGATCTAGTCTTCAACTCCACATAGAAATGACCTATAAAGCCCATAGAGATTTTGGTGGATAAGAAAAAGTAAGGGTAGAAGGGTCATGTGTAAGGGAACAAAGTAATAAATTGGAGACAAATGTGTAAGGTGTTAGAATGGGACCATTTGTCATCATTCAAATTTTGAATTTCAAAATAACCTAGACCTAAAATCTCTAACCCTAATCAGCTCTTCCATGTCCTCTGCACATGTTCTCGACCTGGCAACTCGGCCGGAAATGTCCGGAATCATGCCGGACTCCTGCGTTGACGGCCGTTGACCCTTTTTTTTTTTATGTTTGCGCACTTTCTTCTCCTATCTTCCTTCATTGAATTTCCACCGAGACTTCGGAATTGGCCCCCGACCTCTTCATATAAAATGTTGCTCCATGAGTAGAGATGAATCTTGTAAAATTTCAGAGATTATTTCACTGTGGTTTGGCCGAAAATGCTGCCGGAATCCTTACAGGTCCGGTTTTGCAGTTTTCTTCTTCTAGTGTAGAAAATTGGACCAATGGGCCTGGCCTTCCACTCTGAAATAGCTCTTACACTCTTCATAAAAAAATGATTCTTAAGATGTCTATAATGGATCTGGAAAGTTTCAACTCATTCGGAGTTCATTTGGTCAGTCTGCCGCTCATTCTTCCCTGCATAGCTTGGTTTCTCCAATCCGAAGTAGGAAAATGTGCTAAAGTTGAGTTTTTAGGGCATTTCCAAAATTTTCCATTATTTCCTAGCATGATAAGGAAAACCTAATAAATATATATAAATAAACACAAAGGTTAAGCAAAAGTGCAAGATTAGGGGAATAATTACTAGGTAATTATGGACCTAAAAGGAAGTATGGGGAATGACAGCCTGCTTAGTAGCATTAGCAAGAGTTAAAGAATCCGTCTCAAATACTACCGGAGAGGAACCTTTATCTCGTACAAACTTCACAGCTACTTACCAGCAAGAGCCTCCACATGTTCTGTAGAATAAACATCCTCCAGAGCTTGACAGAAACCCCCAACCTTGATGTAATCATTGGCTATTATTAATAAAGTATCGATTTATTTTATTCAATGTCTTGGACATATTTTAATTTCGAACTTTATTATTTTTCAGTTTGTTTCCCGGAGAGCTAGAATGCCTCGTGGATAGTGTAACTACACATACCATCCTTCGAAATAGGCAACTATTTTTATGGATGACGCCTTCTCGATCTTCAGTGACTACGATAGCTGGATCATCTCAATTGATTCATGGTAGAGGACCAGCCCAATTTATGTTGCTAAATGGCACAACTTTAAATGTCACCGAAGCTCTTTATGCTCCTAGGGCAGGAAGAACCCTGTTGAGCTTCAAAGATATAAGAGCCAATGGTTTTCATGTGGAAACACATTGTGAGAATGGACAAGAGTTCCTTTGCATCACCTCTAATGACTACGGACATAAAAGAGTCTTAGAGAAACTTATGTATCGATCTAGTGATTTGTATGCAACCCTATTCGAATAATTGAATCTAATCATGTTATGAGAGATGATTTATGGGATTCAGACACATATAGGCTTTGACACGACCGTTTGGGACATCCAGGTCGTGATATGATGGTCCAAATATTAAAGATTTCGCACGGACATCCATTTTTCAGAACGAAAAGAAGTAAAAATCAGATTTTGGACACCAAAAGAGCACTTGCGCCTCACAGAGCCGCTCACCCCCAAAACCGGCTATCCTTGGCTGGCGCCGCCATCCCCTTGCGGCCTCAAGGTGGCATTGACGCCACCTATAATCTTTCAACTCCAAATTTTGCTTCTAAAGTCAATTGTGACTTCATGGCTCAACCAAAATCCTCATTGGTTGTTTCTAAAGCCCATAATTCGTTCTGCAGAGCTTGTTCTTTAGCAAAATTAGGATCAAGACCATCCTATGCAACGGACACTAAAGAAAATATATCATTCTTACAAAGAATTCAAGGTGATATTTGTAGACCTATTCAACCACCATGCGGACCATTTCGATATTTTATGGTGTTGGTTGATGCATCGACACGCTGGTCACATGTCATGCTATTGTCCACTAAGAACGTTGCATTTGCTAAACTCGTAGAACAAATTATTAAGTTAAGGGCTCACCACCCTGATCATCCTGTTAAATCTATAAGATTAGACAACGCTGGGGAGTTTACATCAAAAACTTTTGATGATTATTGCATTTCCATTGGGATTGATGTTGAACATCCAGTTCCTCATGTTCACACCCAAAATGGTCTCGCAGAAACCGCCATTAAACGACTACAAATGGTCGCTAGGGCATTGGTAATGCGCACCAATCTCCCTATTTCTGCTTGGGGCTATGCAATATTGCATGCAGCTATGCTTATTCATCTGAGGCCTACTGCCACTCAACCCTTTTCTGGGTCCCAGATGGTGACTGGGTATGAACCTAATGTCTCACACTTACACATATTTGGGTGTGCAGTTTATGTGCCTATTGCGCCGCCACAGCTGTAACGCCCCAAACTGCACCTCATCAGCTTGAGCACGTCACAGTGCCGCGTGTCTCTAAGACATAAACTGAATGTTTAGTTTACATCCTAAAAACCCGCAAAGCATTTTAGTTAAATCGCTTTTCGTAAATCGCGTAGCGGAAACGTCGAAATACTTTTTGAGGTGAAAACCTTTTAGAATCATTTATCGAACTTATTCATCTAAAGCGCTTCTAGATCACCACTAGGGTAAATAAGAGTTGGTACACTCAGATACAAGACGAAATAAGGAATAACAAGTTCCAAATTAACGACTCTCAAGAGATAGAGTTCATGACTAGACACGGAACCTGAATTCAGTTACTACTATTCACCGAAGCTATCTCCGCGCACCCTGCTCCGTCCGTCAATCCCGTCACCAGTGCACAGTACCTGCATCCACACTATTGTAGGGGTGAGATTTCGTGCTCGCTGCTCATTGGGAAATCATCTCGACTAGGTTTGAAAACAATGTAATATTGCTTTGTGGCCACAGTATAAAAACATACTCAAAACCATGTCATTTAAAGAACGACAAACATTAAAATATTTTTCAACTCAAAAATCGATGAATGATACTTAAATAAATACGGCGCCAAATCCAAGTATTACCTGATGGCCGGTCCCATAGACCCACTACACGACCTTACCTCAAATTAATTTATAACCAGGTAAGCGTAGCGAGAGCGTCCGCTACCTAGCTACACACACAGATCGGGTCGTCATTGCAATCGCGCACCGTCCGACCGGTGTAGCTAACCCTCCGGAGGTTAAGGGGATCGAACCCAAGGAAGTCAGTGCCACCTTTCGCTCTTAAGCCATCACATCTCTCACGATTTGGTTAGTATGCATTGCATTTTAACATAACCAAACCACAGACTTAACATGAAAGCGTAATATAATAAAACCGCTAATCGAGGAGAGTCCCGAATCCCCTACCTGAATTCTGATGCTTTTCTTCACTTACTCCGAGAGTCGAGAACCTTCCGTTCCTCGGGTAACTGGAGTCCTAGATTCCGACATAAATAATATTAATAACTTTCCCTTAAGGAAATAAAGGCTCAATTTCGTCGATATATCGTCCGACAAATTTTCCCAGTTTGACCAATATTGACTAGTTTCACAAAAATCCCAATTATCAGATACTTTACTTGAAATTAAGATATCAACTAATTATATCAAGTGCACCGAAATTTGCTAAGGGCACCCAATAACCTTCTCTACTTTTCTTTCCCTTTTTAATACCAATTTACTTGGTTTCAATCAGTACAACAGTCCCTTACCTGTGCTTCTCAACGTCATTACAACAAATCAGTTTCTCAATTCTGCATTTTATAAATATTATTCAAGAATGAAACCAAGTCCAATTCCTCATTCTCATAACACACTTTACAGTGAGCATGAAAATGCACAACTGGAATTTCAAACATTGTCATGATCCTTCCAATTTCCAAACATAACCCAACTGACCCATAATTTCTTTCTTTCTCAATACAAAGACAATTTGATAGAATCAAACATATAACTAGGCAGATCAAATCCCATGCCAGCAACCATATAACCAGTTCTAACTTCAACAACCTCCAAAAACAAGAATCAAACTCTTAACCGAAACCCAAACTTTTGACAAGAATCTCGAAAAGGACAGTACCATTCTAAGAACTTGGATTACCTTTGACAATCAATTGACAGTACCGGATCATAATCCAACTTCATCAGTTCGATCTGCTCGGTGACCCAAGCTTCTTCAAAGTGTCAAGTCGGGCTCCAGGACGTCGTAGATGAACCCAAGAAATCGGAAAAGCCACCGTCGTCAGTAGCTCCATGGAACCCGATAACACCCAAAAGAGCCAGTCGATCAAAACTCAATCAAATCCAAAACTAAACTCAGCAAGACGTAGAGCGTGACGAGAGGACCAAAATCCATACCTCATGTATCGCTGATGGTCGCCGGAAAAGCGTCGGAACCGCAGAAGACCCGAAGCTTTTGGGCTTCTATTCTATATCCACTCTCCATGCATGGATGATCTGTGACCATAGGCAGAGCCACGACGACAAGACGCGTCGAACATGACTGGTGCGCCGTCGTGTTGTTGCCGGACGTGGGAGTTCCGGTTGGGTCACCGTCGCGGGTCTCGAGCTGGAGAAATGGGTCGATGCTTCTGTTCGTTTCTGGAACGATCTAGTGCGTCCATCAAGTCTCCCCACTTATATACTTTCCCTTAAATAATTTTGGATGGCTCAGATGAAGCGGTGAATGGTTCAACGGCTCAGATCGTGCCAAAACATTTCCTTTTTGTATAAAATGTATTTCCATAATTCCCAGACTTCGGAAATTCATAATAAATAGTTCCGGTGTCGGAAAAATTCCCCGAAAATTTTCACAAACTCGTAACGTCGCGTACTTTGTTGTAGTATCCAAAATTTTAAGATTTCACCTTGTGAAAAATCCCAATAATGATTCCCGAAGACCTTAATAATTACCGAGATCGTCAAATTTATTCCAAACGATCTCACCTTATCTCGATAGTTTTTCCGGGGCTCACAATAGCGCACCAAAATGGGTCCTCAACTACGATTAGATATTTATGTTGGATATGATTCTCCAACAATCGTCCGCTACTTAGAACCCTTGACAGGCGATCTCTTTACCGCTAGATTTGTGGATTGTCACTTCGATGAGACAGTATTCCCGTCGTTA
>JANPXK010000895.1:0-19748 GCA_024704745.1 Rosa lucieae
GCTTGGGAGGCAACCCAATTCAGAAGTAGCTGTGAAGGAGTCTACACATGCAGATTTGATTTCTCCTTCCCTATTTCCTCTCTTTTCATCTTTCTTTTGAATTTAGTAGATCTTTTTGTAAATTCCATCCCTATATGCTTAAGTGTTTCATTGCATGCTTATAATTGATTACATTGAGGACAATGCAATATTTAAGTGTGGGGGAAGGGATTTATACTTTTGTTTTGAGTCATATATATTGAAAAATACAAAAAAATTGAAAAATGTCAAAAATTTAAAAAATTTCGTTGCTTTTGTTTTTGTTTTGAGTCTTAGGATGCCCTTCCAACTGTCTAGGATGATTCTATATCTCTGAAATCATGACTAAAAGAGGATCACAAAATTGAGATGACTATAAAATGGTATTCTTTGGTTAATTGAGATATATGAAAAATGTGTGCCTTGTAGTGGATATGGATTCGTGACTTTGGTACAGAATATGAGCATGTTAAGATGAGTGTTGATTCATAAAAGCCCATGTGAGATATTTGAGCCCATGTCCCTTTTTCTTGGAGTGATAAATGAAAAATATATTCTTATTTTCTTGGCGATGTTTTGATGATCTCATTATTCTTCATTTGATTGACTACTTGCCATAGATTAAGTTTGATGGACTAGAGAATGCTAGAATTCGCTCTTGTGCTTGTTGAGACGTATATCAATACATGGCCCTGATTCTGGAAGGGATAGAGGCACCCTAGGAATTACCACCATTGCCATATAAACTTGTGTCCCTATTTGTGCCCGTCGTGGGACCCCCTAGATAAGCCCCTTTGAGCCTACATTAAGCCTTTTCATTCATCACCCTTAAAACTCTTAACCATGAAGCTTAGTATAGTTACAACCTTACCCTTTGTTCTAAGAACTTAGTGGAGCTATCTTTTGAGACATACTACGTGGGTTTGGTGCTAAGGATGAAAATTGAGAAGAGGTGAAAGTTCAAGTGTGGGGGTAGACTTGTCCATGAGAGAAAAATATGTGAAAGCTGTGAAAAATGAAAAAGAAAAAAATGTGTACGGCTAGAAAATAAAAAGAAAGAAAAAGAAAAATGTTTATGGATTTTAGTCCCCCATACTTGATAAGTTTGGAGTTTACTTTGAATTGAAGGCCCATTATAGAAAAATTTGGCCTTTGTCCATTCCACTCTAGTTCAAAGGAAGTTTACAATGAAGATTGGGCCCAACATGAAGACATTAGGCCCCTTTTATGTTACCTCTAGGGAAAGTGACGTTTTTGCAATGCCTTGGTGGATTTCTTGAGGTCTCTACATCTACATGTGCTCTGCTAGGTTTTTAGGACACTTTGATAAATCCTTACCCTTCATTTCTTAAAACCTTGAGCCATGGCCCCATTACAACCTTTGAGAAGACCTTCTTGATCCTTAAGATGGGACAGCCCTTGATGTGGAGATGAGTTACAAGAGTTGAACTTATGGCTTGGGTCCATCTGTG
The DNA here is from genome assembly GCA_024704745.1 of Rosa lucieae. NCBI lineage: Eukaryota > Viridiplantae > Streptophyta > Magnoliopsida > Rosales > Rosaceae > Rosa > Rosa lucieae. The sequence goes on from JANPXK010000895.1 coordinate 1,491, forward strand.
CAAGTAGTTGATATCCTTCATGAGATCTTTTGAAAAAAAAATTATATTCACAAAGTGCTTTTCGTTTCTTATATATGTGAGCTATTTGAATGCCTTTAAATATGCTCTCTCACATATACTTGAGTGATTATAAGCTTTTAAGCATTGCCATGATCTGAGAGAAGAAAGAGTGGATATACCTTGTGAGGATTTGAATCATACTTGTCTGAAATATGCTGAGCTCCAACCCATCACCATTGTAACAACCAAGTCCTACTTGTGTATGTGTGGATTATGTGTTTCAATTAACTCTCGAATGCCTAACATTGAATCTTGGTTGAGTGCTAATCTTGATGTTGTGAAAGTAAGAGATTGTTGAGACAAAAAAGTTGAAGGGCATTAGAGTCTTTGCTAGTGTAGAGTCTCTAAATTTTCGTTGAGTCTTAGTGTGTGTCTCAGTGTGATTTTCCTAAGGGACTAGCAAAAGCTAAGTGTGGGGGAATTTGATAGGAGCATTTTAATGCGACGTTTTAACTGCATTTCCCTACATTTTCTGCGTTATTTCCTTAATAAAACCCTGTTTAGGAAAGTTTCCATTCTTTGAATGGGAAAGTTCCTATTTGTAGAAAGTTTCCATTTTTGTAGTTTCTATTTTTCATTTTTAGAAATTCTCCTATTTTCAGTTTAGGAAAGTTGCCCTTTTTCATTTTAGGAAAGTTTCTATTTTTCACCAACAGTTTCTATTTTCAGGTCCTTGTCACAAATGAGCTGAAATGAGCTCACAAATGGAGAGAGAAGCTAGCCAACGTTGGAGGGAGACAAGATGAAGTACAAAGGGAAGCACAAATGAGCAGAAATGAAGAAATGAAGCTTCCTGGTCCAACCAGGAAACCCTGTCCAGAAAAGGAAAGCTTGCCAAAACAAGACTCTTGAGCCAACCATGAATGGAGATCGAATTAATGAAGTGACATGGCATGAGAGAAGCTTCTTGAAGACTCTAGATGATGACATGGCATAAAGGTGGCGCATGGAGGCCCAAGAACTCTCAAGAATGAAGTGGATTTTCGGCAATTGGATTAAAAGCCCACAAAGCCCATGGAATTAGGGTTTTTAACGCATGATTAAACCCTAGGGAGAGTTTGCCGTCCAAAAGCAAGGAGAGAAACAAGGAAAATGACGTGGAAAATCAGAATTATCAAAGAGGATTTCGGTTGAGATTTTCTAGGGTAATTTTTATGGAAAGAAAATATACTTGGAGACTTACCCTAGAGAGTTTGCCGTCCAATGCCAAGAGAAAAACAAGGGAATTAAAAGAAAACCCTAGAGAATTCGGCAAGAGATATTCAAGGGAGAAATAAAAGGAAAGAGAAAAAGGTGGAGACCAAGAAAAGCTCAAAAGAAGTCTAGATACATTCCTATATTCCCTAAAGGAATTTTGGCCGAATTTAAAGTATAAAATCAGAATATATCCATGGAATTTCGGCAAGATTATTTAGGGAATTAAATTGGAATTATATGATTGGTTGGACCACCTCATAGGGCTTATGTGGCAAGCTATCATTGGAGGAAACTATGTGGCATTTTCAGATTAATTCCATGGAAAATAAAGAAGAATATACGGCTTGGAGAGCAAGGAGGCCGTGCTCCTATATATACTCTCTTATATGTGACGTTGAAGTACCTTAGACTCTCTAGAAAACTTTAGAAAAAAAATCAGAATATTACTCTTGTTGCCGTGAGGTTTTCCTCTCCTTTCTCCATCCTCTAGTCATCTCCACGAGTTCAAGCAAGGCCAAGGGAGAAGAAGAATTGCCGTGAGCATCATCCTCCATCACCATCCTTGAAGCTTGCTTTCGAGATTCAAGAGACCACCACATCAATCGTTCATCACCATCTCCATCTCACGGTGTAATCCGATTCTCTTTTGTAACCTTTGCTTTGAATTTCGTTGGTTATGAACTAGTTGACATAGTGTTTGAATGAATATTAATTTCTGGAATTTTTATGATTAATTGAGAATTTTCAGATTCATATTATTGTTCTTCAAGAGTTGCTTATGTGGGTTTGTTTAATTAAATTTGCGTTATAGATATCCTTTGTGTATTAATCTTATTTGGGTCGACACTTATAGGGTTTATGCATAATTGTTGCTAGGTTTAAGAACATGAAATCGACTTTTCGTTTTGTGTAAACTTGAATCAAAGTAGTAAAGGTTTTGGACAAAGATCGAATTTAATTAAAGAGATTGCAATTAGGTGGACTTTTCCATACTAAGTTGTACACTTGAGTTGATAGCCTTTCTCTATGTTTATTGCGTTGAACATGTTATGATTGACTAGCTTTCTAGGGCTTGAATGCATGTTTGATAGGATTAGTCTTTGTGCTTTCACTTAGATTAATTAGCATTGAAAAGTAAAATATGGGAAATTGTTTGCTTTTAACGTTTCACATGATCAACTCCTTTCTCATGACTTAGATGAACAATATTAGGGTTTGAATCAATTTTAATCATATGTTTCGGTTTTTGATCTTTGTTCTCTCATTCCATTTGTATTTTTATGTTTTTGCATTTTAATTGTTTTGTTAACTTAGTTTTATTTTCGAAAAAAACCAAAAACAAAATCCCCCCTTTTCGTAAATATGTATATATTTTGTTATATCTTTGTAAATATTATACTTTGTTTTAATTTTAATTGTTTAATTGTTTGACAATGACAGGTGTACCCTCAATCCCCGGAATAGAACGATCCCTACTTACTTATACTACTAACGACATTTCAGGGTTAAATTGTGTGCTTCCCAAAAGCGACATCAATCAACATCACTATCATCATTTTCAACTTGCATAAAGGATTCTTGCTCAAGATGCTCGATATACACTTCTTCTCTTGAAATAGGCTCCACTTGGTCAAAGAAAGATTCATGCTCATAAATGGTGAAGGGTGACTTTTGTGCAAAACTTGCTTCAAGTTGATCATTGGAATGTGCAAGCATTTCTTGAGAAGCTTGCAATTGAGCTTGTGAGGCTTGCAAGTGAGCTTGGGAAGCTTGCAATTGAGCTAGCAATTCTTCAAGAGAAGGCCTCCTAGACTCATATGCTTGCTCATGAGGATATGCTTCGGGAACCATGGTCTCTTGTGAAATACTAACTTGAGAGGCGTGCAATTGAGCTTGGGAGGCGTGCAATTGAGCTAGTAGTCTGTCAACAAATTCCTTACTAGGCTCATAAGCTTCTTCTTGTGGATATGCATTGGGTATAAATGTCTCTTGATACATGCCCATCTTGTACTCACACTCTTGCATAAAATCCGGGCACTTAAATCTCAAAGAGCACTCAAAAGGTGAATGCCAAGGAGAATTACACAAAGCACAAATTTCATTGCAAGAGGACATAGAACCCGCCGCATGAGAATTCCACTCTTGATGACCACCACCATAGAAACTTTCTTGCTCACATCCCCATGGGTCTTCCCATCCATAGTTCCATTGATCCATAGCTCAATATGATAAGAATTAAGCACCTATGAGTTTCCAAAAATAAGATTAGTAACCAAAAAATTAGAAAATATAAATTAGAGAGTAAGCAAATAAAATAAACAACCAAATTTTTTTTTTATAATATAAATGTGTATAATCAAGCGGTGATCCTAAAGTTCTTGATTGGTTTCATTCACATGCCTTAGTAATTGAAGATTATGTTAAATTGTCTTTCTCTTATCTTAGCTAGTGGTGGATTACGAAGTTCTCAACGTCTATACATCTGATTTGGAATCCCTAAAAAGTGAAACATTTTCTTTCTTTTATTATTGTTTACGTTTTGAAAACTCCAATCCCCCCTTTTTACATTAACTTGTATATATTTCTATTATTTTTTTTATTTTTGTACATAATATTTTTTACTTTATTATTTTAATTCTTTATTTGTTATTTTTGTACATAATATTTTTTACTTTTTGTGAGGGCAAGTTTGTGCTTTGGATTTCTAGCAGCGATAGCCCTCTTGATAGAGCGAAGACCAGGCCCAAAATCGATCGAAGGTGTGACCCAGGAACAATTTTGTTGTGACTAGCTGGATGGTAACAGTAGCTATTTGGCTTGACGATAACGGCAGCTATTTGGCTTGATGATAACAGCAGCGATTTGGCTTGATGATAACAGCAGCTACTTGGCCTGACGATAACAGCAACTACTCGGCAACGAATTAGACTTGAGTTCATAAGAGCAGGGCTTATATGCAGGAAAGGTGTGGGAGCTAGATGCATGAGAGTTTAGCAGAGAGAGAGAGTTCCGGCAACAACATGGTTTTGGGTTTTGGGTTAAGGTTGGTTGGGAAGAACAGGGGTTTAGAGACAAAGCTTGGTCTCTTGCTTGTTACTTCTGGGCTGTTGTGGCTTGGTTTTCTACGGCAACGAACTCGCCTTTTATAGCGGCGATTGAGGGGAAGGGTTTGTATCGAGAACCAGAGGTTTTGAGAGAGTATTCTTAGTTTCGATGGGATCATTCTAAGACCTTCAGCTCTTGTTTTCCCTATGAAATCAAAAGAGTGAAAACCTGCTTTGGCCGTGTGGGTAAAGACCGGTGATGCAGGCATAGGGTGGCGATGGAAATCCCAGATTTCGTGCTGCCGTGATTTTTGAGAGATCATAATCCCTTGATTTGTGGTATTGTAAACTGTGATCGTAAACATCTAGGTATTATCGGAAATTGGGGCAAGATTTTGGAGGATGAGAATTGGTGGGCTTTTGTATAGAGTTGGAGTTCTTACCCGAAAAGGATGGAGTAGCAATCCCAGCAGCAACTCGACGGAACGACATTCCTGTTCTGGAGAAGACGACTCCAACGTGCTTCTTGGGCTACGGGTCCTAATGTAATGGACTTTAGGTAAGACTCTAATGGGCTCTAAGTTTTGCTGGGTTTGCTTTCATCTCTCTGCTAGCCCACGTTAAGATATTGGCCCTCGAAGCGTGAATTTTGGTTCCCAAGTCCAAAATTACCGACGGGCCTTATCATAACGATGGGCCTAGCATGATCCGTTACCTTCCACACCATATCCCGCCGTATGAGCCCCAAATGTAGCTTGGGTCTACGCGTATAGCATGGTAAATAAGCGTGTTGGCTCATTTGAAAATGCATGTCAATCGTTTGGGAATTTGGGCTTCTCGTATCGCTTGCTAAATAAAGAGCTTCCTTTTGACGTGAAATGAGCTTGCTTGAAGGCCCAATTAGGTTACGAGGTTGATGACTTCCCCTCTTTGCTTATGACTCGTAGAATTTGAACTCGTGGAAATTCGGGTGTCAACACTTTTATGAATTTATTTTTGCAATTACAGGTGTACCCTCAATCCCCGGACTGAACGATCCCTGCTTATCCTATACTAACAATTGTCTTTTGCAGGGTAATTTTGTGCGCTTAATTCAGGCGTACCAATTTTTTTGCGCCGTTGCCGGGGATTGAAAAATCACTGGCTAAATTGTGTCATTTATTGTATATATTTGTTGTATATAAATTGTTTAAAACTTAGTTTGAATATTATTTATATTGTTGAACACGAATTTTAATTGTAGGTTGTAAATTGAGAGGAATATGTGAAGTCTCTTTTATTAATATTGGCCTAAACCCCTTATCGGTACCTAGCTCAGGTCCCTTAAGGTTGAGGACGGCCTTTATTAACACTTGTTGAACTGTCTTCACACTTATGAACTTTTTCATCTTAGTAAGTATAGCCTATATGGAATGGTGTCTAGGTAGGGGACAACGTTCATGACGGGTTTTTGAATCCAGAAGTGCTTGCAAATGGGCCTAAACCACTATGTGGGAGTAGCTCATGCCAAAATGGATTTTTCCTCTCGTGTTCGTCCTCCCCCACCTGGCCATTTCAGTAAGGTTGCCCAAACGATTTGAAAGGGAGTTTGTGTCTATGCGACTATACTTGGGCCGCACGTCAACTTGATTTGCCGCTTGGAATTTGATTTGATATCAATAATGTTTATAACAAAAGAAATACTTGTGAATACTCTATACGTGTAAATTATTTTGTTGTTTCACACTTTAAACTTGTAAAAATACTTTTCACGTTTTATACTCACTTGTGTACTTAACTTGTGTCTTATGTACAATATACTTGTTAATTATACTTGTAGTTTGTAATTAATAGTTATACTTGTTTTTATTTTGTATTTCTTTGTTAATTATAGTTACTAACTTTGTTTAATGTAGGTACCGTCTGGCTGCAAGACGTAAAATACAAGCGCTACTTGGGAGGCAACCAAATTCAGAATATAATCAGATTCAGCTTTTCCCTTGTTTTTATTTTAGGATTTATATTTTTGTCTTTCATTTTGAGTCCTATAAATATTTTTTTTGTCTTTCATTTTTTGAGTCCTATAAATAAATAAATAAATAATTAAATAAACTGCATTCATTCAGTCTTATTAAATTTAGCTATTTACAAAAAAAATAATAAATAATTATACTCAGCCATGTCAGCAGCTCCAGAGGAGTTGAGACTAAGCTCAAGAGAAATGCAAGAACCACCATTGTTGTCGTCCCAGCCACCGGAGTACCAGCCATAGCCTCCCTCGGAAGTAGTCTTCATGTTGCCAAAGATGTCCTCACCATGCATGGGGAATAGTGGAAGGGTTTCAATCTCCTAGTGATATTCTCCTCGTTGTTCCATGATCGATCCATTAACACCATAGCCGACACGTGACCCAAAATTTAGATCAATGGATCTGTCAGTACTAGTAGAACCAGTGGAACCAAAGTTTAGATCAATGGATCTACCATCATCAGTAGAACTAGTGGATCCAAAATTGAGATCGAGAGATCCACCAACCCGAACGCTCCGAAATTCCTTCAACTTCTGCCTCTCACGAGCATTGAGGTTCTGGAACCAAAAGAAGACATTCTTGTCCTCGATCTGCCCATATTGTTGATGCGTCCGAAAGCGAGCGCATAATTTAACCCTAAAATATCGTTAGTAGTATAAGTAAGTAGGGATCGTTCTATTCCGGGGATTGAGGGTACACCTGTCAATGTAGGACAAACAAACAATTAAATTTAAAACAAAGTATAATATTCACAAAGATATTCACAAGTATAAACATTATTTATGAAAAAGGGGGGATTTTGTTTTTGGTTTTCGAAAATACAACTAAGTAACAAAATAATTAAAATGCAAAAACATAAAAACACAAATGGAATGAGAGAACAAAGATCAAAACCGAAATATATGATTAAAATCGATTCAAACCCTAACATTGCTCATCATAGTCATGCAAGAGGAGTTGATCATGTGAAATGTTCGAAAGCAAACAATTTCCCGTATTTTACTTTTCAATGCTAATTAACCTAAGCGAAAGCACCTAGATTAATCCTATCAAACATGCATTCAAGCCCTAGAAAGCTAGTCAATCATAACATGTTCAACGCATTACACATAGAGAAAGGCTATCAACTCAAGTGTGCAACTTAGTATGAAAAAGTCCACCTAATTGCAATTCTCTTTGATTAAATCCGATTTTTGCACAAAACCTTTACTACTTTGATTCAAGTTTACACAAAACGAAAAGTCGATTTCATGTTCTTAAACCTAGCACCAATTATATCAAAACCCTAAGTGTTTGCAACCACATAAGATTAAAATACAAAAGTTATCTATCATGCAAATTTAATCAAACACTCACACAAAAGCAACCATAAATCGCAATATATGAATCTGAAAATTATCATTTAATCATAAAATTCCAGAAATTAATAATTGTTCAAACATATATGTCAACTAAGGCAAAACCAACGAAATACAAAGCAAAGGTTACAAAGAAGAATCGGATTACACCGTGATGAAGATGAGGTGAATGAATTGATGATGTGGTCTCTTGAATTTCGAAAGCAATCTTCAAGGATGGTGATGGATGATGCTCACGGCTTGTCTTCTTCTTCCTTGGCCTTGCTTGAACTTCGTGGTTGCCCTAGAGGATGGAGAAACTCACGGCTATGCTAAGAAGATTTTCTGATTTTTTTCTAAAGTGTAAATTGTAAAGGAGAGGCCCTTGACGTTGAGAAAAGGGGAGAATATATAGGGGCACGGCTAGGGTTCTCCAAGCAATCAGAAATTTCCACATCACTTCAACCAATGGTATGATGCCAAGTAAGCCTTGTGATGTGGTCCAACCAATCGTAGAATGCCAAGTAAGCCTTGGTGTGTCATCTAACCAATCAAAACTCTCCAAATTAATTCCCTAAATTCCTTTAATAAATAATCTTGCCGAAATTCCATGGATATATTCTGATTTTATACTTTAAATTCGGCCAAAATTCCTTTAGGGAATATAGGAATGTATCTAGACTTCTTTTGAGCTTTTCTTGGTCTCCACCTTTTTCTCTTTCCTTTTATTTCTCCCTTGAATATCTCTTGCCGAATTCTCTAGGGTTTTCTTTTAATTCCCTTGTTTTTCTCTTGGCATTGGACGGCAAACTCTCTAGGGTAAGTCTCCAAGTATATTTTCTTTCCATAAAAATTACCCTAGAAAATCTCAACCGAAATCCTCTTTGATAATTCTGATTTTCCACGTCATTTTCCTTGTTTCTCTCCTTGCTTTTTGACGGCAAACTCTCCCTAGGGTTTAATCATGCGTTAAAAACCCTAATTCCATGGGCTTTGTGGGCTTTTAATCCAATTGCTGAAAATCCACTTCATTCTTGAGAGTTCTTGGGCCTCCATGCGCCACCTTTATGCCATGTCATCATCTAGAGTCTTCAAGAAGCTTCTCTCATGCCATGTCACTTCATTAATTCGATCTCCATTCATGGTTGGCTCAAGAGTCTTGTTTTGGCAAGCTTTCCTTTTCTGGACAGGGTTTCCTGGTTGGACCAGGAAAGCTTCATTTCTTCATTTCTGCTCATTTGTGCTTCCCTTTGTACTTCATCTTGTCTCCCTCCAACGTTGGCTAGCTTCTCTCTCCATTTGTGAGCTCATTTCAGCTCATTTGTGACAAGGACCTGAAAATAGAAACTGTTAGTTAGTGAAAAATAGAAACTTTCCTAAAATGAAAAAGGGCAACTTTCCTAAATGAAAATGGGAAACTTTCTAAAAATGAAAAATAGAAACTACAAAAATGGAAACTTTCTACAAATAGGAACTTTCCCAATCGAAGAATGGAAACTTTCCTAAACAGAGTTTTATTAAGGAAATAACGCAGAAAATGTAGGGAAATGCAGTTAAAACGTCGCATTAAAATGCTCCTATCAAATTCCCCCACACTTAGCTTTTGCTAGTCCCTTAGCAAAATCACACTAAGACTCAACGAAAATTAAAGACTCTACAAAAACAATGACTCTATTGCCCTTCAACTATTTGTCTCAGCAATCTCTTACTTTCATAACACCAAGATTAGCACTTAACCAAAATTCAATGTTAGGCATTCGAGAGTTAATTGAAACATATAATTTACACATACACAAGTAGGACTTGGTTGTAACAATGGTGATGGGTTCTGTTAAGCATGTTTCAGACAAGTATGATTCAAATCCTCACAAGGTATATCCACTCTTTCTTCTCTCAGAATTCAAGGCAATGCTTAAAAGCTTATACACTCAAGTATATGTGAAAGATAAACAAAGTATCACATATGTAAGAAACGAAAGCACATGTATAATTTTCTTAAAAGATCTCATGAAGGATATCAACTACTTGCACAGATGGACCCAAGCCATAGGTTCAACTCTTGTAACTCATCTCCACATCAAGGGCTGTCCCATCTTAAGGATCAAGAAGGTCTTCTTAAGGGTTGTAATGGGGCCAAGGCTCAAGGTTTTAAGAAACGAAGGGTAAGGATTTATCAAAGTGTCCTAAAAACCTAGCAGAGCACATGTAAATGTAGAGACCTCAAGAAATCCACCAAGGCATTGCAAAAACGTCACTTTCCCTAGAGGTAACATAAAAGGGGCCTAATGTCTTCATGTTGGGCCCAATCTTCATTGTAAACTTCCCTTGAACTATAGTGGAATGGACAAAGGCCAAATTTTTCTGTAGTGGGCCTTCAGTTTAAAGTAAACTCCAAAATCACTAAGTATGGGGGACTAAAATCCATAAACTTTTCTTTTCTAGCCGTACACAATTTTCTTTTCTTTTCATTTTTCACGGCTTTCACATATTTTTTCTTTATGGACAAGTCTACCCCCACACTTGAACTTTCACCTCTTCTCAATTTTCATTCTCAATGCCAAATCCTTAAGTAAAGTCCCAAAAGATAGCTCCACTAAGTTTTTAGAACAAAGGGTAAGAGTGTAGCTATACTAAGGTTCAGGGTTAAGGATTTTAAGGGTGATGAAAGAAAAGGCTTAATGTAGGCTCAAAGGGGCTTATCTAGGGGGGTCCCACGACGGGCACAATTGGGGACACAGGTTTATTTGGCAATGGTGGTAATTCCTAGGGTGCCTCTATCCCTTCCAGAATCAGGGCCATGTATTGATAAAACGTCTCAACAAGCACAAGAGCGAATTCTAGCATTCTCTAGTCCATCAAACTTAATCTATGGCAAGCAATCAATCAAATGAAAGAATAATGAGATCATCAAAACATCGCCAAGAAAATAAGAATATATTTTTCATTTATCACTCCAAGAAAAAGGACATGGGCTCAAATATCTCACATGGGCTTTTATGAATCAAAACTCATCCTAACATGCTCATATTCTGTACCAAGGTCACGAAATCCATATCCACTACACATGCATACATTTTTCATATACCTCAATTAACCAAAGAATACCATGTTAAAATCATCTCACTATTGTGATCCTCTTTTAGCCATAATTTCAGAGATATAGAATCATCCTAGACAGTTGAAAGGGCATCCTAAGACTCAAAACAAAAACAAAAGCAACGAAAATTTTTAAATTTTTGACATTTTTCAATTTTTTTTTTTTGTATTTTTCAATATATATGACTCAAGATAAAAATGTAAATCCCTTCCCCCACACTTAAATATTGCATTGTCCTCAATGTAATCAATCATAAGCATGCAATGAAACAAGTAAGCATATAGGGATGAAATTTACGAAAAGATCTACTAAATTCAAAAAGAAAGATGAAAAGAGAGAGAAATAGGGAAGGAGAAATCAAATCTGCGTGTGTAGACTCCTTCACAACTACTTCTGAATTGGGTTGCCTCCCAAGCAGCGCTTGAATTTAACGTCTTTCAGCCAGACGGACCTCCACTAAATAAAGTTAGTGACTATACAATAAAAGAAATACAAATTAATGATCTATACAAAAAAAACGTCACTATTCACTATTCACTTTTTTTTTTCTTTTTTTTTTATTAGACAAGTATAATTAGAAGTAATATGTACATAATTTTACACAGAGACACAAGTACAAAACATCACTATTCATGAATTTATAAAGAGAAGTATAAATTACAAAATATCCACAATCTTCACAAATATATCACATAAGAAGTTTAAACAAGTATAAAATGTACAAAGCAACACAATTTACATGTGGAGGTTATGTTCAAGTGTATTATTATCTTTACAAATATAGTTAATATCTCAATTGATTACAAGTTGTAAGTCGAGCCCAATAGAAACCACTACTATTGGTGAGATACGATCTAGGGATAGTCGCCTAGACATAAGTCGCTTTCCTTTGTTTCAGAAGGCTAGATGGCCAGATTAAGAGGTAAGTGAGAGAGAGGACTCATTTTGGTGACACTACGGAGGCTACTCCCTCATTGAGGTTTAGGCCCCTATTGGCTACTCCCACATTGTGGTTTAGGCACAGTCTATAGTATCTCTGAGATCCAATTTGAACCCATCACCCAGGGTCTCAACCTAAGACACCACCTGTATGCCCCTTACTCAGCTTGCAAAGAACTCATGTGTTAGACAGTTCTCCAAATGCTAATAAAAGCCGCCCTCAACTTCATAAGACCTTAGAAAGGCACTAATGAAGGGTTAAGGCCCATATTAACAAAAGGGCCCTTATCTACTCATACGATTTTACACACTTATAACAATCAAGAATTTAACGACATTTATAATTAATTCTTTACATTTCTTTTGTTTAACAAGATTAGACACAATTTACAAAAACTTTCAAACAATACTACAAACAAACAAACGAACAAATTTTTTTATTTTTTTTTCTTTTTCTTCTTTTCTCTTTTTTTTTTTTTTTTTTTTTTTTTTCACTTTTTACGAAATTAATTACAAATAGCTCTATTATTTCCTTTCCTTTAACATTATTTTCAACACTTAGGTACGGGAACAGGGAGTCTCGATGTGCAATGGGACTGAAACAGCTACCCTTTTCAAGACTATGTTTAATCCAATATACCTTAGTGAATCACAATATTTTCATTTGTTATATATATCATTGATTTCAAATTCAATTCCAAGCGGTAAATCAAGAGGACGTGCGGCCCAAGTATAGTCGTCTAGACACAAAGTTCCTCCTACATCCTTTGGGCAACCTTACTGAAATGGCCAGGTAGGGGAGGACGAACACGAGAGACAAAATCCATTTTGGCTTGAGCTAAGCCCATTTGTAAGCACTTCTGGATTCAAAAACCGTCATGATCGTTGTCCCCTTCCTAGACACCATCCCACATAGGCTATACTTACTTGGATGAAAAAGGTCCTAAGTGTGAAGACAGTTCAATGAATGTTAATAAAGGCCGCCCTCAACCTTAAGGGACCTGAACTAGGTACCAATAAGGGGTTTAGGCCAATATTAATAAACACGACTTCACCTATTCCTTCTTTAATTTACAACTCACAATTAAAATTCGTATTCAATAATATAAATAACAACCTAAGTAATTAATTAACTAATTAATTAATTAACTAACAAATTAAGAGAATTACAAACAATTAACAAGTAATTTTTTTTTTTTTTTTTCGAACACACATATAAACAAAACAAATATTCACAATATGACAAATGATTTTTCAATCCCCGGCAACGGCGCCAAAAATTGATGCGTCCGAAAGCGAGCGCATAATTTAACCCTAAAATATCGTTAGTAGTATAAGTAAGTAGGGATCGTTCTATTCCGGGGATTGAGGGTACACCTGTCAATGTAGGACAAACAAACAATTAAATTTAAAACAAAGTATAATATTCACAAAGATATTCACAAGTATAAACATTATTTATGAAAAAGGGGGGATTTTGTTTTTGGTTTTCGAAAATACAACTAAGTAACAAAATAATTAAAATGCAAAAAACATAAAAACACAAATGGAATGAGAGAACAAGATCAAAACCGAAATATATGATTAAAATCGATTCAAACCCTAACATTGCTCTGCAAGAGGAGTTGATCATGTGAAATGTTCGAAAGCAAACAATTTCCCATATTTTACTTTTCAATGCTAATTAACCTAAGCGAAAGCACCTAGATTAATCCTATCAAACATGCATTCAAGCCCTAGAAAGCTAGTCAATCATAACATGTTCAACGCATTACACATAGAGAAAGGCTATCAACTCAAGTGTGCAACTTAGTATGAAAAAGTCCACCTAATTGCAATTCTCTTTGATTAAATCCGATTTTTGCACAAAACCTTTACTACTTTGATTCAAGTTTACACAAAACGAAAAGTCGATTTCATGTTCTTAAACCTAGCACCAATTATATCAAAACCCTAAGTGTTTGCAACCACATAAGATTAAAATACAAAAGTTATCTATCATGCAAATTTAATCAAACACTCACACAAAAGCAACCATAAATCGCAATATATGAATCTGAAAATTATCATTTAATCATAAAATTCCAGAAATTAATAATTGTTCAAACATATATGTCAACTAAGGCAAAACCAACGAAATACAAAGCAAAGGTTACAAAGAAGAATCGGATTACACCGTGATGAAGATGAGGTGAATGAATTGATGATGTGGTCTCTTGAATTTCGAAAGCAATCTTCAAGGATGGTGATGGATGATGCTCACGGCTTGTCTTCTTCTTCCTTGGCCTTGCTTGAACTTCGTGGTTGCCCTAGAGGATGGAGAAACTCACGGCTATGCTAAGAAGATTTTCTGATTTTTTTCTAAAGTGTAAATTGTAAAGGAGAGGCCCTTGACGTTGAGAAAAGGGGAGAATATATAGGGGCACGGCTAGGGTTCTCCAAGCAATCAGAAATTTCCACATCACTTCAACCAATGGTATGATGCCAAGTAAGCCTTGTGATGTGGTCCAACCAATCGTAGAATGCCAAGTAAGCCTTGGTGTGTCATCTAACCAATCAAAACTCTCCAAATTAATTCCCTAAATTCCTTTAATAAATAATCTTGCCGAAATTCCATGGATATCTTCTGATTTTATACTTTAAATTCGGCCAAAATTCCTTTAGGGAATATAGGAATGTATCTAGACTTCTTTTGAGCTTTTCTTGGCTCCACCTCCTTTCTTTCCTTTTATTTCTCCCTTGAATATCTCTTGCCGAATTCTCTAGGGTTTTCTTTTAATTCCCTTGTTTTTCTCTTGGCATTGGACGGCAAACTCTCTAGGGTAAGTCTCCAAGTATATTTTCTTTCCATAAAAATTACCCTAGAAAATCTCAACCGAAATCCTCTTTGATAATTCTGATTTTCCACGTCATTTTCCTTGTTTCTCTCCTTGCTTTTTGACGGCAAACTCTCCCTAGGGTTTAATCATGCGTTAAAAACCCTAATTCCATGGGCTTTGTGGGCTTTTAATCCAATTGCTGAAAATCCACTTCATTCTTGAGAGTTCTTGGGCCTCCATGCGCCACCTTTATGCCATGTCATCATCTAGAGTCTTCAAGAAGCTTCTCTCATGCCATGTCACTTCATTAATTCGATCTCCATTCATGGTTGGCTCAAGAGTCTTGTTTTGGCAAGCTTTCCTTTTCTGGACAGGGTTTCCTGGTTGGACCAGGAAAGCTTCATTTCTTCATTTCTGCTCATTTGTGCTTCCCTTTGTACTTCATCTTGTCTCCCTCCAACGTTGGCTAGCTTCTCTCTCCATTTGTGAGCTCATTTCAGCTCATTTGTGACAAGGACCTGAAAATAGAAACTGTTAGTGAAAAATAGAAACTTTCCTAAAATGAAAAAGGGCAACTTTCCTAAATTGAAAATGGGAAACTTTCTAAAAATGAAAAATAGAAACTACAAAAATGGAAACTTTCTACAAATAGGAACTTTCCCAATCGAAGAATGGAAACTTTCCTAAACAGAGTTTTATTAAGGAAATAACGCAGAAAATGTAGGGAAATGCAGTTAAAACGTCGCATTAAAATGCTCCTATCAATTGTTGCAGTTGAAGGCAAATCTCTTGAATCTGCTCTAGAGTTGGGTATTTAAGCACCTTGTCATAGTAAAGCTTCTGGAGGATTCTTAGTTGATCTGGTGTGGGAGTCCACCGGTTATTGGTCGGCCTGATAGGTGTGTTGGCACTACTCCCGGCTTCTTGGATGCTTCCTCCCTCCTCGGTTGGTTGCTGTGCTTGTAATTCCATTTGTTGCTGGATTTGTAACTACATTAGTTGCAAAGTTCGTGGTTCCATGTTGATGAGTTGAGGAAGTTGTGTTGGTGATCTAATTTTTCGAATGAAAGAAGAGATTGAATCTTCCTGATGGAAGAGAAGATCGGGAGGAGAATGATTGAAATTGATGAAGAAAGGATTTGAGTTTCGAAAGAAAGGCTGAAGGGTTGAGAGAGAAAGGCTGGAACTCAGAAGAATTTTCTTTCTTTTGGAGTGAACAGTCGCTCCCTCAGAATGCACCTATTTATAGAACGAGTGAGCAAATCTCCACCGTTGGATGGACGATCTCTGAGATTAAATCTACGCGTTGGATTAGAGTCACCCAAAAACACGGAAAAGCTGTTGGCGCGTGGAGGACACGTGGGGGAACCAAAAGAATCTCGAGGAGCTGTGACAGACAAGCTACAGCCGAAAGCAGGTCTAATTGCCATAAATCCAGGAAAAGAAAGGACACGTGGGGGAACCAAACGAATTTCGAGGAGCTGTGACAGACAACCTACAGCCGAAAGCAGATCTAATTACCGTAAATCCAGGAAAAGAAAGGACACGTGGGGGAATCAAACGAATTTCGAGGAGCTGTGACAGACAAGCTACAGCCGAAAGCAGATCTAATTACTGTAAATTACGGAAAAGAAAGGAATATTTACACGTGGGGGAGTTTTTTTTTCATTTGCATATGTGTTTCTTGGGCCGTGAATTGTCATAGCTCTTCTCCTTCCCGGAGAAGCTTTGTTAAAACCGTGTGCCTGTGCAGTTTCAAATTCCTTCTACTTCCTCATGGCTCGAACCAAGGTTACCCCTCGCAGGGGCGTCAATCAACGCCGTGTTCTCTCTTTGGAGGAAGAAGGTCGTCAAGCGGCCACTAGAGCTGGGCTTACTCGTCCAGGGCACCATCGTCCTATCCGTGAGCGTACCCGCAGTCCCCCTCCTCTGCCTCGTCGCTCTCCCAGACTACATCCCGGAGAGTCTTCTTCCACACCAGCTGCTCGTGCTCCTCGGCCTGTGGCCACCCTGGAAAGCTTGTCGGATTCGATTGATGATTTGCATTCCTCTCTCCGCGATGGTATTATGGTGACAGATTAGAGAGTCACATGCATGATCGATTACATCTCTGAGATGAACTTCTCTTTGATCCGCTGTCACACTGCAATAAACAAGCTTGCTCAGGAAGTCAATAACTTGCAGAGTTACCCTCCTGGGTTTCCTCGCAAGGACGCTACTGCATCACACCATGAGGACCCTCCTCAGGAGGCTGAAACCAGCAAGAGGGCTGCCACTCGCCCGCACACCGCTCCTCCAAAGGAGTAAATGGAGGTACAAGTCTAGGCTGAAAGACTTTAAACATTAAGCGCTGCATGAGAGGCAACCCATTTCAACTGTAGCTGTGGTGGAACCATCAAACGCAGATTTGCTTTCTTGAACTCTTCCTTCTATTTTATTTTCATGAATTTTAAGTTGTTTTAGGTTTCGTTGTGTTAACTTTCTCTTCTATGCTTGATTTATGCTTTGCATGATTTATATTTGTTTATACATTGAGGACAATGCATGAATTAAGTATGGGGGACGGATTATTGCTTTATTGTGTTTTTAGTAGTTAGTATAAAAAAAAAAGTTTATAACAAAAGAAAATGTTGTGATACACTAAGGTATATTGGATTAAACATAGTCTTGAAAAAGGGTAGCTGTTTCAGTCTCATTGCACATCGAGACTCCCTGTTCCCGTACCTAAGTGTTGAAATTAAATTAAATTGTAAAAAAAAAAAATATTGGTTTTAGTGTGTTTTTGTTTGTTTGAGTCTTAGGATGCCCCTAACGTCTAGGAAGAACATGTCTCTGAATTCATGGCAGAAGGTTTTCACAATCAAAATAGAACTTAATTGAATTATGTGGTTAATCGACATTGTGATGCTTGTATGAAGATTTGAGATAGGATTGTAGCTTGGTTCATTAAGCATGCTAGGATTAAGTCTGATTCATTTGACCCAAAGTGAGTTGTTGAGCTAAAATACTTTCTTTTCGAGTGCTTATTGATAATTCTATAATTTCGTGGCTGTATTTGCAAAACCTCATCATTCTTTGGAAATCCAATCATCATGTGCCATAGATTTTAATGGACTAGAGAGTACTAGAACTCCGCTGTTGTGACTGTCAAAACTTGTATGCCATAATATGCACTGATCCTGGATAGGATAGAAGGCATTAGGATAACCACCATAGCCAAACAAGCATGTGTCCCCAATTGTGCCCGTCGTGGGACTCCTTAGAATGAACCCCTTTTGAGCCTACGTTGAAAACCTTTGTTTCATCACCCTCACTACCCTACCATGAGCTTAGTACAGGATATCTCTACCCTTGTCTTAAGGACTTAGTAGAGCATGACATAGTATGTAGGGGTGACGATGAAAGACAAGTGTGGGGTGGGGAAAATCCAAGAAAAAAAAAAAAAAAAAAAAAAAAATTTTGCCTTGAAAAAAAAGAAAGAAAGAAAGAAAGAAAAGCGGCAAAAGAGAAGAAAAATTGAAAAGAAAACTCTTGGGAAATTGTTGAAGTGTGGTTTTGGACTTTCAAATTTGTAGAAGGCTCAAAGTTGAAAATTATGCCTTTGTCCATTTCCATATTGGTTAGAGTGAAGGTTTGGCCCAAAACAATGATACTTGGTCTACAAAAATGATGACATAAGGTGGTCCATATATGCTCTGCTAGGTCCTTAGGATTTTTGTATCCTTAATCTTCATTTCAAAAACCCTAGCTTAGCCCC